>VWZZ01007434.1:0-35747 GCA_013399095.1 Psophia crepitans | reverse complement strand
TGGGGAATGAATTCCTTATTTTGCTTTGCTTGTGCACGTGGCTTTTGCTTCAGGGATTAAACTCTTGTATCTGAACCCACGAGTTTTCTCACTTTCACTCTTCTGATTCTCTCCCCCTTCGAAGTGGTGGGGGAGTGAGTGAGCAGCTGCGTGGTGCTCAGCTGCCGGCTGGGGTAAAACCACGACAGTGGGGATCCTAACAACCAATGACATTTTACAAGGGAGCAACAAAATTTAAGGGGCCTATGACTTTTGTCACACTGTGAAAAATAGATAGGAGCAACATCAGGATAAATAATGTAGTAATTCAAGGAAGTAAGTAGAGAGAAATATTTTTTTTATCAAAAGTCTTTAATCATCTTTAAACATTAAAACTGTGGGAAAATATAAAGCTCAACAGTTATTAGTATAGGAAAAGTATAGAGAGACCACATTTTTCTTTCAGGAAGGAATTTTTATCATTTTTTAACGGAAAAATATTATAATATCTGTGTCTTGAGGGCCATATATAAAATTATACTTTAGCTGATAAATGAAAGAGCTTATGAAATTTACTTCTGTAAACGTAAAATTAAGATTAAAATTCTTACTGGAGACATTCTGTAGTCGTTGTGTGTCACAGCAGTTGTATCTGTCCTCTATGTGTGTAAAAAAACTTGACTTTAACCAGACAACCATAACCAGCCTGTTTATGATACTTATAAGCTATACTTAGAAGCTATGTGTGGTGTACTAGACACACTGCAGGGACAGGATGCCATCCAGATGGACCTTGACAGGCTTGAGAAGAAGGGCACGTGCAAACTGCATGACGTTCAACAAGGCCAAGTGTAAGATCCTGCAGGTGGGTCAGCTCAGTCCCAAGCACAGCTACAGGATGGGCAGAGAATGGATCGAGAGCAGCCCGAGGAGAAGGACAAAAGGCAAATCATGCCTGACAAATTTGGTGGCCTTCTACGATGGGGTTACAGTGTCAGTGGACAAAGGAAGGGGAACTGACATCATTTACCTGGACTTGTGCAAAGCTTTTGACACTGTCCCACATGACATTCTTGTCTCTAAACTGGAGAGACATGGATTTGACGGATGGACCACTCACTGGATAAGGAATTGGCTGGATGGCCGCACTCAAAGAGTTGTGATCAACAGCTCGATGTCCAAGTGGAGATCAGTGACAAGTGGCATCCCTCAGGTGTTGGTATTGGGACCAGTACTGTTTAACATCTGTGTTGGTGACATGGACAGTGGGATTGAGTGCACCCTCAGCAAGTTTACCAACGACACCAAGCTGTGTGGTGCCATCAACACACTGGAGGGAAGGGATGTCATCCAAAGGGACCTTGACAGGCTTGAGAGGTGGGCCAGTGCGAATCACATGAAATTCAACAAGGTCAAGTGCAAGGTCCTATACATGGGTTGGTGCAATCGCAAGCATAACTACAGGCTGGGCAGATCAGCCCTGGAGAGAAGGGCTGGATTGAGATCAGCCCAGAGGAGAAGGACTTGGGGGTGCTGGTTGATGAAAGATTCAACATGAGCCAGCAGTGTACGCTGGCAGCCCAGAAAGCCAAGCATGTCCTGGGCTGCATCAGAAATAGTGTGGCCAGCAGGTCAAGGGAGGTGACTCTGCCCCTGTACTCCACTCTTTTGCAACCCCACCTGGAGTGCTGCGTTCAGCTCTAGTGTCCTTAGTACAGGAAAGCTGCTGGTGAAAGTCCAGAGGAGGCCCACAAAGTTGATCAGAGGGCTGGAGCACCTCTGCTACTAGGACAGGCTGAGAGAGCTGGGGTTGTACAGCCTGAAGAAGTGAAGGCTCCAGGGAGACCTTACAGCAACCTTCCAGTACCTAAAGGGGCCTACAGGAAAACTGGCGAGGGTCTGTTTATTAGAAAGTGTAGTGACAGGACAATGGGGAATGGGTTTAAAGTAAAAGAGGGGAGATTTAGATTAGATGTTAGGAAGAAATTCTTCCCTGTGAGGGTGGTGAGGCACTGGCACAGGTTGCCCAGAGAAGCTGTGGCTGCCCCCTCGCTGGCAGTGTTCAAGGCCAGGTTGGATGGGGCTTTGGGCAACCTGGTCTGGTGGGGGGTGTCCCTGCCCACGGCAGTGGTGTTGGAACTAGATGATCCTTGTGGTCCCTTCCAATCCTAACCATTCTATGATTCAATGATTTTTCAGGTCCCTTCCAATCCAAACCATGCTATAATTCTACTCTAGTGTCCTTTGTCAAAGCACATAAATGAAGTATATTTTAGAAATCCATCCTGGTATGTAGACACCGTGACTAAGAAAAAGTAGGAAACTGTTTTATAACTCTAGGTTGTTGAGAAACAGGTAATGGTCATGATGCTCTCTCTAGTGGGAACAGTTCAGACACATAAATTTTGAGTATACTAAAAGAAATAATGGTCTTACTAAAATTACACGAAATAATCCACAGGTAGTTTGGGAGTTTGTACACCTTCAGAAAAATAAAGAATTGTGCTGTTATTTACAAGAAAAGTATATTAAAATCGCTAACATCTTACTCTCCAAAGATTGACTTCATTATTTCAGTTGCTGCAACATAATTTTTAATTACTTTTTTCCCCTTACTGTTATTCTATACTGACTTACTGCTTTCTAACAAGGAAGGCTTAGCAAATCTAGTTTTAGTTTTGTGTTCACACTGTAATTATGAGTTTCTATTAATGAAAAAAAAGAACTCATCAGCACTTATTCATATACAGAACCTATAGCTAAATAAATGTTTGAGGGTCATGAAAATACAAGGATTAATAGTCGTACTTTTCTAAAATAAGTTGGTGCATAAAATTCTGAATCTGTAGCTGAACACAAAACAGATCATTTCATTCAAAGTCTCAAGCAGGCAGCAATTCCTCTTAAAATCAGAGTTACATAACTAGAACAATTGACCTTCTATCCAATGTTAAGAGGTTACGGAGTTTATGTCAATGGCACAGTATACCTTACCGTTACTGTGTTGATCTGTATTCATTTTCCACTTAATCAGGAGTAAATGTTTAAGAAAGCATGTCTAGCTGGATGGAAAAGATGGAAAGTGTCAAGGACTGGGTATTGTTTTTACAATCTGAAGGCCATGTTCTTTCCAAATTGTCCATGTTCTTTCCAAATTTAATAAAATCATGACATTATATTTCAAAAGAAGTAGAACATAAAAGAATAAAGAAGAATACTGATGAAAAAGAAGACTAAACAAAAGATAATAAATTAGATTTATTCCCTTCTCTTACTTCCAAAGTAACTGTTCAGCAACAGCAGAACACAATCTATTTTGTATATTGTAACAGTACAGGAAAGAGCTCAGTGAGGCTTGATGATTGACCGTTTCCTATTTTCTAATTACTTATATCTTCTTATCAGAAGTAACATGCCTTGATGCCTACAATGTCCCCACTTAGATGTATGTTATTATCTGTAACTTTTAATATCACTGAAATTTCCTGCTGTAATAGAATTCTTTAGCACAGAGAAATCAGGCCATGGGAGAAATTTACATTGTCAAAGATATATTCAAGATTTTTCTGTATGTATATATGGGTATATATATACTGTGTATACATAGCCTATTTATGAAAATAGGACATTTTTGTCATGGGAAAAATGTTTGGAATGCACTTCGCTTCATAAAGAAAGTATCATTACAATTAATCAATCTCCTTTTACTCTTGGAAACTGAATCACTTTTGAGTTACATATTGCAGAAGTTCATAATCCAAACAAAAGCAGAGTCACCATGAAAGGGGGACATTCCAACCCTTTGCAAGCAAAGCAAGCTTATTAAAAAGAAAAGAGGAGGAGGGCGAGGAAGGGGGGAGAATGAAAAAAGTATTCAAGTGTTCCCAAAAGTAAGACAAAAGTTACTTGAATGTAAAAGTACAGTGAAACAAGTGTTGGAAATAGGCAGCAATATGGCCATGTACATATTGAAGAAAGACTGTTGACCTATTAGCTTCACATGTTTACAAATGGAGAAACTCCCCCCCCCCCCAAAAAAAAAAAGTAAAAAATCTTTGAAGTCTCCTTTAAAGATTACAATTTAGAACGGCATTCTCCTTAGACACATGGAAGTAAATGTTGTCCTGTAAAGCAAATTTGTATTTTTGTTTTTGCTTTTTCATATCAAAATGTGTTTAAACATAAACTTAAACTTATGATTCACTTGAGACCAATGCATTCCTTATCTCAGATGGTGGACACAGGAAAGTTACAATAATTTCTGCAAAAGAAAATCATAACTTCCATTTTCTTGCAGCAGATTGTTCTGTAGAACTTAACATGAAGTTTCTAAATTGTGATCAGAGTAGGGGAAATTTCAGTCTTGAAATATGTCATTAAAAGGCACATCTGAAAACTTCCTCCAAAATAACTGCTGGGTGTAAATGGTAAGAATTCATCAACATTTGCATGGGTGAATTTTTGTCTTGTGTACTCTATCTTGAGAGGAGTTACTATCCTTTTCAGTATCACTGTAACAGATCCCCACTGAAAGAAAAATTTAAAAAATGTAGAAGACAATGATCTACAAATTGTGATTGCTTGTTTTCAAATATGTTAGTTTAAAAATACAACAGGAGCTATATTAAAACTAACGTTTTCATATATGATGAAAATTCAAATAAAACATTTTGACATCGGTATGCCATTGTCTCCAAATGAAAATGTAATGTTTAAGGTTTGCTAAAAATAAACTATACTTCTTTCCCTTCCTACTTCTACCATTGTCTCAACAAATTCTAAGAGGACTGCATGATCAAACGTTATTCTCTGGTACTACTCACATGCAATATTCATGCATACCTTTCCTATATTTTTCTAGATTTACAGCTATGTGATGGAAAGCACTAAGCTAAAAAGTCGTGAGAGCTTCCCTGCTTTGAGTCCAGACTGTGAACCAAGTCCACAGAACATCTCGCCTTCAGCTGTGAAATTCAAGAGTCTACTCATAGAGATGCATTGATCGTGTTCGTTTGAAATAGCCACAAAGGCATAATGGGAGGCTTTATGTGCCGTATTTTGCTGTATCTTCTGTGTCATTGGGACTTTTCTCATCGCTGCTCCAGCAGAGGATGAGAAGTGAGATCAATGGAAAATCTAAAGATTTTTCACTCATTTTTTACTACGATAAACCAGTTCTACTTAGATACAGAACAAAACAGGAAGCAGGAACATCAACAACCTAAAAAATATCTCTGATGACTTCCATTGGAAGCACCTGCTTACCACGAAAGGCAGCATGGGTGAAAGCATAAGTTGGTTGGAAAATAAAGGAGTGAGAGACAAAGGTTTACCAGAACTGGAAGTCAATGCCTAGGAAAAAATAAGGAAGACCTCAGTGTACAGGAAGCTTTTGTGGTTTTGTTTTTTTTAACAACTGAGAAATTGTTATTCATAATACTACAACTGAATGCTAAAGACAGTGATTGACTCAAGCATTTTTTTTTCTTCTATGAAGAAAATATCAGATCCAAGTAATAGCATGTTCCCAGAAATGGGTTACACAGATATCCTCCTCCCTTCAGGTATTTTCTTTAGCAACAGAAAACTAAAATAAGTGTAAAAGAGAAGTAGATTACTGTAAAACCCCGATATTTTGTTAAGAAAGGATCTGAACTGAAACAATCTAACCAACTTATTTCAGTTGTGAAAGTTGGAAATTCTGAGCTGCAAGTACGAAGGTTGACTGCTCTTGTCATTCCTCAAATTTATTGAAAAGCTTTTTTTAGTGTTCTTTAGAAACAATATTCTAGGAAGTCTAATTGTACAGTATCCAGCCCTCTTCCTGTTCTATTTACTGTAGTATTTAATGGCAAATAACCAGCATCATTAGCTAATTTGCTGTAATATTTCCATGTTCAGTGATCTGTTTCAAATAACTTTCAAAATAAATAGTTACTCAAGCAAGTTACTCAATAGTTATTCAAGCAAAGTTCCATACCAAGAAAATATTTAAATAAGTCTTTGCTTTATCAAGTGTGTATATGAGAGAGCTATTCAAGATTTGCGTCTATGTAGCAAAACAGTAATGAGCAAACACTGAATAAAGTCCTTGAGACAATATCGACTGCAGCAAACTTTCACTAATACTTTTATGATCATCTTCTGTTCTAGCTTCCTTTAAGCTTCAATGTTTTCCTATTGATCACAAGACAAGGTAACAAATATTGCAGAAGTACGATGAGTGCTTCTTGGAATTACAATAAATTAATTATCTGTTAAGCTGCTAAAGGCTTTGAAAATCCAGTGTTCTTTGTGTCTCAGTTAGAAAAAGATCAAACAGAACATGGCACAGCAGATTTGAAAGACCATGGAGGATCTCAGAAACTCTCTTGGCTGGAAATTCAAACCTCTTTCATGCTTTGTAGCCTACTGGAGTTTATTTATTGAAAGTTTTCCAACAGTGAATGAGTTGCGTAAAATGTTTTGCAATTTGAACTTTCTTCAGACATCCAACAGACAAAGAGACAAATCCTGTAGTGAAGGTAAGTGATTACCAACACTGAAGCAGTAAATGGGAACTGAGTAAATGGAACAAGTGGAGGAAGAGGGGGTGGGGGTGGGATAGAGGTCTGTAAGTCTGGAAGAATTGCCACTAACAAACCTGTGGAGCCTATTGATTGGTGTTTGTACAGTGGGATAAAGATTTACTCAACTACATCTGTGGTCTTTTATGCTAAAATAAAACTCCTTGCTTGCTAATTGTTCAATTAGAGAAATTAGGAAAAAACTATTCTCTGATCATATTTTCATATATAATTTAACACTGCCTCCGGTAAAAGCCCCCAAAAATGGCTTTTCTGGAGCAAAAGTTCTTTCATTAAAATACCAGATGTCATGTCACCTAAATTATTTTCAAACATTTCTGAAAATCCACAGAATTATTAACTTAATAACTTTAAATCTAGAGCAGATAATGTATTCATGAAAGAGGTTTATTTCTATTTTTGTGAGGAAACGAAAATAAAGAAAATCTGGATGGTAATTCCCGTATTTTATAGAATCATAGAATCATTAAGGTTGAAAGAGACCTCAGGGATCACCTAGTCCAACCATCCCCTTACTACCTATTACCCATTAAACCATGTCCCTAAGTACCACATCTAACCTTTCTTTAAACACACCCAGAGACAGTGACTCCATCACCTCCCTGAGCAACCCATTCCAATGCCCGACCACCCTTTTCAAGAAGAAATTTCTCCTCATCTTCAACCTAAACTTCCCCTGGCGCAATTTGCAGCCGTTCCCTCTTGTCCTGTCACTAGTTATCTGAGAGAAGAGGCCGACCTCCAGCTCACCACAACTCCCTTTCAGGTAGTTGTAGAGGGCAATAAGGTCTCCCCTCAGCCTCCTCTTCTCCAGACTAAACAGTCCCAGTTCCTTCAGCCGCTCCTCATAAGACCTGTGCTCCAGCCCCTTCACCAGTTTCATTGCCCTTCTTTGGACACACTCCAGGGCCTCGATGTCTTTCTTGTGGTGAGGGGCCCAAAACTGGACACAGTACTCGAGGTGCGGCCTCACCAGGGCTGAGCACGGGGGGACAATCACCTCCCTGCTCCTGCTGGCCACACTATTCTTGATACAGGCCAGGATGCTGTTGGCCTTCTTGGCCACCTGGGCACACTGCCGGCTCATGTCCAGGCGAGTGCGTCAACCAACACCCCCAGGTCCTTTTCCTCTGTAGAACTTTCCAGACACCCCGCCGCAAGCCTGTGGCGCTGCCTGGGGTTGTTGTGGCCAAAGTGCAGGACCCGACACTTTGCCACATTGAACCTAATCCCATTGGCCTCTGCCCATTGATCCAATCTGTCCCGGACACTCCGCAGAGCCATCCTACCCTCCAGAAGATCTACACTTCCCCCCAGCTTGGTGTCGTCTGCAAACTTACTGAGGGTGCACTTAATTCCCTCATCCAAATCATCAACAAAGATGTTGAAGAGGATAGGCCATTATCTTAATGTCTCATAGTCTCTAATTTATCTATTTGGACTTGGAACAAGGTAAGAGAGGAAGGAATCTAGTCTGTGGTACACAGTTCTAGTAACTCATTAGTTTGTTTTGTCTTGGTTGTCCAAGTAAATCTTGGTAGGAGGTACCATGACAGTTGATCTCTACAGAAAAATGTTCTGACAAGATTTCATGAAACTGGTAAAACAGAGATTACTTGAGGTAGTCTAAGGTCAAATAGAAAAGTGCCAAACAGATTTGCAACCACTTACTGAAGAATGTTAACCACCTTGTGTAAACTGAATGATACAGAACATTTCTTTCCTTCTCATATTGATTCTCCTGGTGTAATCAGACTCAGTGATGTAGTAAAATTGGCCTGCAGGATATGTGTGTCTTTTATTATTTATTTTTATGCCTTTTTTTTTCCTTTTTTATTTAAATGCCTCAAGTTAAATTAATGAAGGTTTTCTGAGTTTCTCAAAGAGCAGAGAAAGATTTTTTTATATATATTTTTTTTTTCCTTCAGTGAAGAAGATAATTCCTCACTGTCATAGGTTATCCCATTTCTGAAAGATGACTGATAGTGTATCTGGCCATTTCTGATTTCAAGTCTTGAATTTATTCCCCAACTTCCTTTGAAATCAAATGTGAAATACATAAGCCTTAATATGCATTGCTAAATGTTCACCACCTTCAATACACAAGTAGCTCAAGATTTTAATCTAACCTCTTAGATTAGTTTATTAGTTAACTGCACTATTCATCCAGGTTTATTTTTTCCCTCTGGTTTCAGTAATAGAAAACTTTCGTTGGGTTCAATGGCACCAGAGATAAACACATTATAATGTCCTTTCCTGATTTACCTGTGTGTGACACTAAAAACATGAAGACTGCAAATAGGCAGAATTGGGTACCAAATGCTTGTATTTACTAACAGTACACAGACATGGAAATGACAGCTGTGTGTCTTTGCTCTGATTGTTTCTAATACAAAGACAGGAGAGAACATTATTGGAGGGTCTGCAAACTGTTCCAAGGATATAGCTGTCTTACATACCTTTATGATCAGTTACAGAATGCATATATATGGGAATTTTTAGTGTTTTGCGCTAAGTTATCAAGCTTTTTTAGTCCAGATTACTGTGTCTTCATAGATAAATGATGTATAGAGGACATTTTCAGTTTGATTTATGAATCTTTCCCAGACTTTCTTATCTCTCCCATGGTTAATCCCATCCTTGCCATGGCTCCTTCCCATCAGTACTTGAAGGAGGAAGGAAGAAGGATGGAAGTCTTGTTGCATTATCTTCTGAGGTGCTATTGCTGGAGAAGCCGCCTCTCTGGATAAATGATACTTAAGATCTTTACATAGTACTCCAGGCTTTAACCAGGCTTTTCAATGGTGCTCTGCCCTGATGATGAGTTCACCATATGCCTTATAAGGCACATGATAAATAATTTCAGTCATCTGTCTTTCTAATGCCCTATCAAAGGCCTTAATTTTGTTCTTTAAAACCAAAGTTACTGCACTTGCAAAAGTAAGAAACCATACCAGTATACGATTGACTAGGAAATTAATTCTCCCCCTCTACCTCCCCGCTCCTGACCCTTTTTCTCTCTCCCTGTCGCCTTCTTCATTTTTCTACCTGTCCCCTTCCCTCTCTATTTGTACATAAGAGATATGAGGAGTCACAAAGAGTATGTCAGAGAAATTAATGACAATATTTCTTAATCTGTTAAGTGATCTGCTAAGGACTGCAGTTAAAATAATTTATTCTCCATATAGGGACTTCAGCAGAGTTATTTGTTGGCAGTTTGTGAAATAGCCCCTTATCTATTTGTAGGTGTTAGTGATCAGTCATATCCATTTATTTGGCAAAACTCAAGTGTGTTTCAGTCAATTAATTGCTTGTAAATTTTCACGTGTATGCTTGCTCTCCAAAATTCACAGTACACACCTTGACTCTTTGTTAGACTATAGAAGATTGCCTGGAATGAATCTTTTTCTTCAGGTTTGTGACAACTCGAATTATGTTTTAGTGTAAATACCGATCATCATAAAAATACATTTTAAATTGGTAAATACTCTTCAATATCTAAGTTATCTTCTTAAAGCTTTTCTGTCAACAAACTCACTATTAGGAAATTAAAAACAAAAACAAAGGAGACAAAAAAAAAGTTAAAGGGCTGATAATAAAAGATATTTTGCAATATTTGCTCAGCAGCATTTCAGCACCGTGTTTAGAAGTTGTCACATCAGTACCCCATTGCTACATCAGCAATTCTCACAGATAAAAACCTAGCAATGTGTTTTTTACAAAAATATTATGCAGTCCAGGGACAAAACTTTCTCAGCTGGACCCTTTTCTAGAATAGCAAATAGTTGTTTTCAGGACAAGATATTGATTACGTTGCCCAAAAGTCTGTTAGTCCTTACTTCTTTCATTTATAGACTGCACAACTTCCTTATTCAAATTGGAAGTGATCTCATCTTTTTCTTGGATCCTGGTTGAGCAAAAATCCTTTAAAAGCATTTAAGAAACACTTAAAATCTGAAAAAAGAATACTTACAGAGACAATTTTTTTTTCATTTATCTAATATTGCTATATGATGTTTAAACATAATTGCCTGTGGCACTTCTGGTATCTCTAAATAAACAACTGAGAATGGAGATATCGGCCGTATAAACATTAGGGAAGGTTACTTGGCATGAAAAGACACTTTAAGCTTTTAAAGAATATATCTTGTTTGACCTTACTTGAATCTCTAGTGGTTAGTTCTGAATCACTGGGAGAATGTGGCTTGGACCTAATTTTGATTGACAAGTGGCCTCCCACTGAGGGAATACTGAAAAGTGCTGAGGAAGCAACATCTCATATGACCAAGCTGGTTTTGTGGTTTTGTTTGTGACAATTAGAATAACCCAAAGACAGAGCAGATTAGAGACCTGCACAAGTACTCCAAACAGTCAGGTTAGGGCCCCTGAAGATCCTCTGCCTGCTTCTAAAAAGTATTCGGACAGTGGTATCTTGTCGGAGCCATAAGGTGTGCTGACTGTAGGAGGGGACTGAGAAGGCTAAATTCAATTTGAAGGTTTCCAGCACAGCAGTTTCTCTCTGTAAGTCATCTCCTCCTGGGTTCCTGCTGATGCACAGTGTAACTGCCAGCAGGTGTAAAAGAGAATGTTGCACAAATGAACAGTGATGTCTACGATGACATGGATTTGGCACTGAGAAAGCAGGCATTTATCTGCAGAAATGAGTGTACATTTGTTGCTATGGAAAGAGACCTTGTGCCCACATGGCTAACATGATGCAGTGGACTTCATTTTGGCAGAACAATATGAATGAAGTATCCACCTCCAGTTCTTCCTTCATGAGAAGACTATGAAACGTGCTGAAGCAAGCTATCATGTCCCAGGACAGTTTTCTATGAACATGCAAGTTTGTAACAGAAATAAATTCCTCTGGTGCAAGAAAAATTTAACATGAGCAATGTTGATAATGTTTTATTTACTAATGGATTTGGGCTGCATTTTCTTAGAACTTGAGATTTGATACAGCAAGTAGCAATCTTGGAGCACTGGAAGACATCTGAGATGAACAAATAGAGAAGCAACTTTTTTGTTGTATGCATTTAGGTAAGTAGGTTGGTTTGTCTGTGCTTGCTATATTATTTTTCATTGCTTTTGAGGGGAAAGAAGTCATCACATTAAGGAGTTATGGAATTCTCTATGCTTTGTTTGGCAGGTTTTCATACAGCAACTTGAACC
This sequence comes from Psophia crepitans, assembly GCA_013399095.1. NCBI lineage: Eukaryota > Metazoa > Chordata > Aves > Gruiformes > Psophiidae > Psophia > Psophia crepitans. Next base: position 24,006 of record VWZZ01007434.1, on the reverse strand, counting down.
CACCTAACTTCAGTCTATCTTTAACATAAATCATCCAAAGGGCTTCAGAAAGACATAAGCTATTGAAAATACACAAAGTGCTCTTTTCCCACAAAACTTCAAACATAACAGCTGTTCTCTGTTTTTTTAATTCTTCTGAGAATGCAGTGATTTGACAAGTTGCAATATGGATTGTATTTATTTAGTTCATATTCTGCTTTTTAACAATTATTTCAATAACTATTTGAATTTACACTTTGCACTTTACATTTTCTTTCCCACTCAACTCCACAAAGGAAAATAGTGACCCGTGATACCATTGTCCAAGAGTATTTCATAAGAAACTGAAGGATATGTTCTGTCTGCCATAGTTTTGAATTATTTAAAGGGATATTCGTATTTAGCAACAATTTCTCTCTACATTGCCCAGAGAAAACAGAAATTAGGGGCACTATTTTCTATATGTATTAAATTAAAACTAGTTTATGTAATTAGTAGTACTATTGAATGTCTGAAATGCAGGAGTCAGAGCTGATGTTTAATTCACCTGATTTCTGTGGAAAGAGTGGTTTGGTGGTTTGTTGGTTGTTTTTTTTTTTTTCTGGTTAACTCTTCCTGAATAATTGCAGAAAAAAAATTTACTTTAGTTTAAAGGCAGGTCATACATCTGTCTTTCTTTCAAAAGGATCATCACATAATTTCTGACTTGACATGCCAGGCATTTACTGTTAGACTACAGAAGACATTTACAGTGTTATTCACAGCAGATAAAATTGCTTCTGTAACCATTTCCTACGCTAAGTATAGGGAAGGCTACATATGCTACAGCCAAGGTAAGCACATGTCTAGGATACGGTAGACATTCAATTTTAATGGAACCCGTTTTGGCAAAAGGAGTTGTTTGCTTTTAGAAGGAGGTCAGCTTTCTGTAGCTCCATCGTGGTTAGTTGTCTGGATTTCCCACAGACTTATTTAGAATAGGCCCTGTAGGGATATTGGTGTGTAGCGTAGCGTAAGATGTATTCCAGCTGTGGGCTCACTTTCAAAGGCTACTGAGATACAAAAAGAAGCAAGCAAAAGTAACAAATATGAATATCTAAAGAGCCACTTCATTGCAGCAATTAAAACTTACTTTATTTCTAACACCAAACTGCCTGTGTTCTGCTGCCTTAAAGAGATTAAACTGCAATTCAGTAACCTGTGTTTACACTGCTAATGTTACCTATTGGTGTATATTAACATTTCTTATGTATTTATAAACTGGTAAATACTCATCTAGGATTGTGTTCCCCAAAAAAATTTAAGTCATTGGAGAACAGATTAATTTGACTTCCATGACATTTCTAACCTATTGATCTTCTTGTGGCAATGGAAGATCCAGAAGTTAATTAGCACTTATGAGTACTGCTACTGCCATTTGATCTTTCCATGAGAAACAGTTTGGGGAAGATTGGAATAAGTAGTCCTTACGGACATCCTCATGAAGATACTTCTGGAAGTCAAATTTGGGCATTCAATTTTAGTTGTCAATAGGCTCAACAGGCCTCTCTAAACTGCAGTAAGATTATTTACTCTTCATATTTAATACATAAACAGGAGCAAATCCTTTGGACTTGGTGCCACCTTTTGAAACAGGACCAGGAAAGTGGTCAGAGTGTTTGCTTGTTGCTGGCTGTGCCTCTCCCCATGAGTAACTCTCAGCAGAATTTCTTGTTCAGTATCTCATCTTTCCCAAACCTTGCATCTGTTACACACTAATTCTCTCCCCAGAGCAATGTTGATAACAACAGGTCTACATGTATTTCCTCATCGTGCATTAGAGGCCTATGTAAAACAAACAAGTACAATGTGGGGCAAGTGCTAGAAAACCTGCCTGGGAATGGTATGGAGGCCTGTAGGGTTTTTGGTGCTCCAGACGCTTCTTCAGGCAAATGCACCATGGACGTACATCATGGAGTGTGGGTTTGGAGCCAGGGTTTACAAAGGTGTTTTCTTACTGTAGGCAGCCTTCATGACCACCCTGACAGAGGACTGCAACTTAAACAAGCTTATACTTAAGCTGGAAAACAAAAAAATCAAGGGAAGCTTTAGTATACTGATGTATTATTATTATTAGTAGTAGTAGTATCATTATTATTACTACTACTACTACTACTGCAACTACTTATACCCTTAAACAATCTCCTGAAAGTAAAGACAAATGTACACATCTTCTGTGGTTTGTATAATCATATGTATATACAATTATATCTTAAGGAAAGTACATGTTTTTATACAAATGTGTATGTACATATATACACACAGAGAGCACCTTGATATATATTACTGTCTATCAAGAAATGTATTGCTATTTGTTTATTGGAATACTAATATAATATTATTACATATCTCAATTATAGTAAAAACATGTTAAGTACCTGGAAGATACATATAAATACAGTCATGACAATAAATACAGTTTATAAAAAGAAAGGAAAAGAGTGGGAGACATAGCTGTAATGGGAAGTTCAGAGTTAGGCACATTCATTAAGTTTGTTTTGCAATTGTTGAATATGAATGTGGATATGTATTTGCAACATATATACATTGCCCTTTTTTAGAAACTGCATATTATATTTATTTGATTTTCAATACTTAAACCCATTGTTTTTAAAACTGGCTAGGATATACTGCTAGCATAGTCCTGAAATCAAGTAAATAAAACTTGGTACTAAAATGCCAAATAGGTGTCTTTGTCATTCTTAGCATAATACTTATTAATTATTCTTCTCTGATCCAGTGTAGAATTTCATCACATCTCCTCTAGCCCTCAAAATGGAGCTTAGAAGACTGACAAGCTAGGTCATTAAAACCTAAATGATTGAATGGACCTTTGAGATCTTCCAAATGAGGGTAAGGTGCTGGCATAGCTTTGGGAATATAGTTTGCCCACAATGCTGTTTTCAACTTAATGCTTACTTTAAACATCACATATGAAGATAACATTCCTCGTGTAGGGAACAGGTCTCTTCAAGCGAGACTGATCCCACAAATATTCATGTGCTTGATTTTATGCAACTGGAAGTAGTTCTGCTGATTTCAGCAGAACAACACAGAGGCTAAGATTTATGTGGTCTCTCTTTACAAGGTCAAGCACAAAGTAAATAAAGAACAGAACATAAAGAATGTGCAGTCTTAGGAGGAGGAAAGAAGTCTATCAACTTGAACAAGACCAACATTTTATCCTAAAGCCCTCCCTTTGAAACAGTATGCATCATAAGCCACCTGGGATGGGGATGGTCTCCTCACCACCGTTTATAAAGGTGTACTCCTCTGGGAATTTTAGGCTTTTATACAATACTTTTATTTTTATTTAACATTTTCTCTCTTCTAGATTGTAAATAGGAATAAACAGAATAAAAATTTTTTATAGTATTATTGAGTGGAACAATCTGTGTTGGACTCAGGAGATCCCAACATAGAACAACTAATCTGATTTCAGTGAACAGGAGAGTACGTTTAGGATGAGAAGTGTTCATGGCACCTCTAGTAAAATTGGTGCTCTAACAATTTATTCCTGAAAGAAGATCTGCAAATAAATTGAAATTTACAGGCTAGACAGATGACTTTTAATCTACAGTCCTGCTGTAGACTGTTCGTGTCTTGGTTTCATGACTGGTGACATGTGATGCATTAGGAAGGAGCAGACTTTACTAGAATAAATAATTAGATATTTAGAAATCCCATATAGTTTGGACATATACCTTCGTAGTACAGATGAGTATCAAGTTCAGAAATATTGATTAATAATTAACAGCATACTTTATTCTTTCAACAGAAAGTAATCAATATCACTCATTGAGATACTGAGAAATAAAGTTTAAAAAGTAAAATTGGAAGAACAAGATTTTCCATCATCAGTAATATTAATTTGATACTTTACATATACTTTGCATGTTCTCATTTATGCAAAGTTCTATAAATTTATTGTCTTTCACTAAATGAGTAGCACTAAGCATCTGCATGAATCTTTCCACAGTGAAACCCTGATTTTGAATGTCAAGCCATTCACACACCAAATGAATTTTCCATACCATAAATAACAAATATTCACTTACATCACCAACAAAGTGAACGAAAAACATTTGTAAGACAAAAAGTTAAAAATCTAGGTTTCTTGACAAATTCACTGCCTTTTCAGACAATCTGGTACATTTTAGTTATTATGTTTTAAGGAAAATTTTTTTAATGCTGTTTTGAGGTTTTTTTAGCAAAATCTTGAATCACTTTTTACCAATAAAAACTGTAACTCCCCACCCCACTTTCAGAGACACCAATAATTCTTCTAATAGATTATTGGTTTCTTCTAATAGATTATTGGTTTCTTTTACCTCCATCCTTAGTTTTATTATAAAAATAAACAACTTTTTAAAAATATTTTAAGTCAACAAACTTCACCCTCTCCTGTACTGTCTTTCGTTATTATCTGTCTCCTATAGCCTTAGGGACTCATTTTTGTATTCATATTTAATATCATAATAGATCTTATCTAACTGTTTTCTTAAGGAACTCTTATGTGGCATCTGTTAGACTGGAATGTTCAAAAATACTTGTGAAGGAACTGCCAACTCTTATTTAATGCCCCTAGGGAATAAGTGTCTCTGTCTTTGGGGCACTTTTGAACATACCCCCTGTAGATGCCATTTCCTGGTGTTTAGCTATGTGCACTGTGCGGGTGAACACTTAAAAATATCTTTTATTCTGAGAGTCAAATTTTAAAATTTCTTCCACTGCAATTAGTTTCTTAATAGTCTCTTGGGACCTGATCCAGCTATGTCGCTTAGTATGAGCCAAACTTTACATTGACTTCAGCAAAACTGTCCTATGCTTAAAGTTATTCATGAATTAACATGCTTTCTCAGACTGGAAATTTGATTGCGGTGATTTCATTAGATTAGGCATTTGGTAGAGTTGCAGGCACAAGAGAAATTTGCTAATTAAATGTTTTAAGTAGAATTTTTAAATGGTGAGCGAAAATAACAGCATTAGGCTAAATTTTTCTTCTTTGGACAACATAACACAGTACACTCTGGATTTGGAATTTGTGTACTATGCTTTTGACATGTTGAAAATAAAGTAGTGAAAATGACAGAGTGTGATAGGGAAAGTATATTTCCTAATACTGAGAAACACAACTATAATTCCAGGTATTGAATTGAAATCAACTCTAGACAGTTAAAGTAATATCAGAGGTAATAAACATAATAAGTCAATGTTTGTTAAAGTCAGCAAGACTGTAGTCTTAGAAACATGGAGCTTAAAAACATTAACACTTTAGTCTTTCTTCTTATATTCTGCATAGCACTGTAGCACCATGATAGCTATATTAACTACTAATGGAACTCACTCGAAAAAGAGTTCAGTACTCTACTATTTCTTCATTAAAGTTCACTCACATCAATTTTAATGCATATAAAGGTTTGCAGGATGATATTCCATCTGATAGAGAAGACAGAAAAGCAAGAAGAGAAGGACTGCAACATGCCATTTAAAGAGAACGAGGATCTATATCACAGAATCACAGAATTGTAGAGGTTGAAAGGGACCTCGAAAGATCATCTAGTCCAACCCCCCCTGCCAAGGCAGGGCCACCTAGAGCACATCACTCAGGAACGTGTCCAGTCGGGTTTTGAATGTCTCCAGAGAAGGAGACTCCACAACCTCTCTGGGCAGCCTGTTCCAGTGCTCTGTCACCCTCACAGTGAAAAAGTTTTTCCTTATGTTAACCCGGAACCTTCTATGCTCCAGCTTGAACCCGTTGCCCCTTGTCCTGTCACTTAATGAGACCGAGAAGAGCCTGGCTCCATCTTCCTGACACTCACCCTTAACATATTTATAAACGTTGATAAGGTCACCCCTCAGCCTCCTCTTCTCCGAGCTAAAGAGACCCAGCTCCCTCAGCCTTTCCTCATATAGAGAAAGTGATACCCAGAAACATTGCAAGGAAAAAAAACCAAAGGACCAGGCTTGTACTGGAGAGCAGACAACAGGGATACATAAATTTGCAAAGGCTTGGCTTTTAAAAAGTATCCCTAAAACACCAGAAATAATAATAATAAAAAAAAGTGGGTAACAATGAAGTCTTTATAAGTAAAGTAGTTATAGAAAAAATACTGCACCATAAACAAAGTCCATGTTTGTGGAACAATGGATGAGCTTGGGTATCTTAATATTTTCTATTCTATTTGTGGTAATAGTCATCAATTTATCTTTCTATTTGCTCCTTATTTATTAGCCATAGCACCCTGACACTGTTGAAACAGGCAAACCTTAAAGCTGATGAGGTTTTCATTCATCAAAAACAGCACTATTTACATCACATAACACCTCATTTTCAATTGGCTCTTGTTCAGTTTTTCAACTCTATGAAAGCTGAAGCCTGACAGAGAAAGAAGAAAATAAAATGGCAACAATCTTGTCCTTAGACTTACAGATCAAACATCATTTTGCTGTTAGACATGATGAAGTAAGTTGCATTGCAATTTCATGTCCTAGTGAAATTACTGATCATGGTCTCTGCACAATGCTGCCTCAGTTTTTCACAGCAGGCAAGGAAATGTTTTTTGTTGCTAATGTCTTTTTCAGGAGATGGAAGGACCTTGGCATTCTAAATGCAATGAAGAATAGTCATCCCTCAAGAGAGTACGGATGTTTTACCAGTGTGGTAGAATATGGCCAGCACCATCATGCATTCTTGCCCAGCTTTAAGAAATAACATCAGAGCCGCACTAAATTTCATGTAGAGGAGAAAGTATAGTGGCCCGTATAATGTCCCAGATGTTTTAAACTAGGGAACTAAACAGCTTTGTGCTGCTGACAGCTAACGAGAAACTTCCCCTTTGATTTACCATTTGCAAATTCAGTGTGATGTTACTTGTAAATGAAGTAACATTCGAAAAGATGCCTCTTCAAATGACTCATTGACCTGTTCTTCTAAGATATGCATATGTATCAAGAGGTTTAACACATCTGCTCGAAACAGGGACAGTTCTATTGTTATTGGACATTGCTGGAGTGGACAGAGAATGTTAGAGAGGCTCTTCAGTGACAAGCGTAGCTGATGATGTATCCTGGTTAAATGTGCAAGTTAATGTCTTATGAAGGTGGAATAATATGAGTGTACCTGCAGTACTTGGGGGACCCATTTCCACGTTGTTCTCACTGAGAAGACATCGTCTGAATACAGTCCAGTGAGAAAATGGTTTTCTTAGCCTACTGAAAAGATCAAACTTTGCTATTAGGTGCCTTGGTATATTTTAAATTATCCTAATACTCATTCTAATCCAGTCTTCCATTACACTCTTCACTTTCAATAATGACCAAGTTAGGCCCCTGTCTTTATTCCTGCCCTTCTAGGACCGTGTGCATCTATTTTATACAGGTTTATTTTATACGGATTTTAAATGCTGAAATGTTGTGGGTTCACAAGAGGATACAGAAACAGGTTTTTGCACTGGTTTTGATTCACCTGGAATTTCACCAGGTTTGCCTTAAGTGCAGGGTTCAAAGAAAATTTCAGTGATACCTTCCAAACTTGCCTTGGGTGAGATCCAAAACTATAAATGCTTCATCCTTTGTACACACGTATTAGAGCAGTCTCCTATGCTCTACAAGGTGGTACGCTCAGAACTCAACCCAGGTCTTTTGAAAGTTTGTTTGAAGCAAGGCCAAAATTTGGGGCTGTAATTAAACCAGAATTGAGGTAGATTTGGCTATAATTTGCATTCGATTGTGAATGATTTGCAGAATCCTAGGGGGTGGTATTAGCCCTTACTGTTAGTTTACTTATCAGCCACTAGCAGAAGATGTGAAGGAGGAAGTCCCGTTGGTCTGATTCTCTTGGGTAGGTGTAAATGCACTTTCTCGCAGATATCTATACAATGTTTACAGTGAATTTGCTTTAGAGGAAAGGTTAGCCTTACACACAAAAAGGTAAAACTGCTTGCATCTGCTTTTGAATTTGATAAGGGATATCAGAATATGACTTAAGATTAAAACTTGGAAACAAAGAATACATTTAAATTACTTTCCTTCCTTATGCCCTATCCTTTTTCTTGTTGTTAAGCAATAAAATTCAGTATTTTTGAATACGTAAACATATCCTTTTGATTTTAGGCCACATCTTCAACCATCTCAGAATTAACATTTTGATTGCTCCTGTACTATGAGCTGTCTTTTTTGTTAGTACTCTTATTATACAGAGACAATGAAAGAAAGGAGATACTCAGTTCCGTAATACTTGTCCATTAGTGCTAGATTCTGCCACTTATTACTAAATTACTTTAATAAATAGGTCTTCTTTTTGGACTATGGCTTTCCACTGACATAAAATAGATAATGTTCAGATGAAGAGTATAATTTCATGTACAGTATTCTTATTCAACAAATACCCATTTTCCTTATTTTAATTTCAGTACCAGTCAAGCAAGCACATAGGTTTTTTTACTGTATTTAATTTTAATTCTGATATATCCTGTTGAAGTCAAAAGGTATCTAGTAATTTTTTCCAGAACACTGATCCGCATGCATGTTTTCTGTCTTATCTTGTTTGAGCTTTCCATCACGAGAAAGCTCCATGGCAACTCAGTGTATGGAAACAGACGTGAGGTCACAGAGAGCCTGTGGAGTGAAACCTGAAGACAATGGAAAAAACTCTTTCAAGTCAATACACTCTGGCAATTTGCTCAGCTTCACAAATAAAAAAGCTTTAAAGACGTTTAATGTAAGCATTCAGTACAGTTACATAATCACTAACAATTCAGTCAACTCTTTGGTGTGAAAAGAGCATTTCAGAGTACAGTCTTCTTTCTTACCTTCCCTTCTTCTTCCTCCCTCAGACATCCTCTATTTCAAATTCATTTTAAGAATCTTCTTAGAATGCCTTGTTTAGGAAAACTGAAATGTTGGCTACAGATACATGTCTCCACTTAAAAAGAAATGAGTAAAAGTTACAGAAGCAGTTAAGTCTTATTGACTATCAAAGAGATAACAGACCTCAAATCACGTAAGTCACCTTTTTAAAGAAGCTGTACGTTCTTTCATCATACAGGTACTTTGAAGGTCTCACTGCAAGATCTTTTACTATTCAGAATATTCATGAATATAAAATGAGGTTTAATATTACCACTCATTAAGTCTGTGAGTCATCTTTCTGAACCTCATTTATATCCTACATGGTAGATTCTTTGCAACTGGCCAACAAAACTGCCTCCCACCTGCAGCACTATTTAATTTCCTAAAATTGCATTTTTTACACAAAGGTAATCTGAGTTTAAATTTACATTTTAGTTTTACATGCATTCTTACACTTATGTGTTAAATTGCCTGTACAGAAAATATCAACATTTGTTTATCTGTAGTTTCAACATAAATACTAGTGATTTTATCTTACTTTTCTGGCTTCTTTGATACATGCTGAGGGTTTTTTTCACCCGAGGTCACAGGTGTGTTTACATAGTACTTACGTGACTTATGTTCAGCATCATTAAAAAGTTTTAGGCAAAACCAGACACCTGCTCTTTTTTAAACCAAATGATGTGTCAGTTGTATGACTGAAGCCTTGCATTTCAGATAAAAAAGAACATTACAGGCCCTTCGGTCAATAAGGAAGTAATATTTGGATCTGGATAGAATATATTTAGTGTAAAAAGACTGGGAAAATTCTTTGAATTATTGAGACATCTCTTCTAAAGTGGTCAGAAGATACTTCTGTTAATACTGAAGCAGTAACAGACTGTTAAGAGTAAAGGAATAGCAGTGACAGCATCACTGGAAAACTGTAGGTTATCTCAGAGGTGAAGACAATATGGATCTAAGGAGTGCAACAGGCATGATTATTAAGTCTGTACTGTTCACAGCAGGGTCATTCAGTTTCTCTCAAGAGAGACCTGACTGTGTAAATGTAACATACTGATGATCCCAGTCCATCTGAGACCTTGCCAAAGCTCCTACATATGCTGTCCCCATGAAGGATTATTTCCTTTTCACTAATACTCCAATAATGGCAAATTGTTGTGAGAGCTAGTGTAGTGTAAGCAATAATAAAAAGTTGCCACTCTCATCTTGTTTTCAGGAAAGGAATACAGAATTATCCTGATAAGGCAGAGGCTCTTTTTCTTTGGAATTGTCCTTGTTTCAGGAGGTTACTATTGATGTGCTGCACATCACCACTAACATCAGTGCAGAAGTAAAGGATTGTAAGAGTGTCTTTGCACTCCATCATCTCCTAAGTCGGAAAGAATTGCAGAATTAAAGGCGTTCCAGCACTTTATGAATGCTGCGATAAGGGGTCTGGGCCACGTACCCAGCTCAGAGGCAACCACAAAGAAGTCATCCAGCTTTTGACTTCTATTTCTACAAATAAGAGATAATACTTAGAAAGCCATCAGAAAAGCCTGCGACAAGAGGAAATCAGTCATGTGCAAGTTAAAAGCATTTGGAGGAAGTGTGACTGATATAGATCAAACATCCCTGTTATTTTGTCCCTTTAGGAAGAGAAGCTGTTCCTGTATCCCATCAGTATTTGAACAATCTTGAAGGCTATAGAGACCTGGCAGAATAGCGTCTTAGAGAATTTCGAGCAAGTACAAAACAGGCAGGCAGAAAACCTAGTCAAACACATTTTCTGGTCAGCTGTGCAATATCATAATAATTTCATTCTTAGATTTCCACATTTAGCAAGAAGTATTTTACCTTGACAGCATTTGAAGAGCACTAAGAATATCTTTCTGAATAATTTGCCAATGGCATACAGAGGCAGTTTGACAAATTATGTTCAAATTTGTATGCAAATAACCCCAGGGCTTGCAATTTACTGAACATCTTTAGGTGATTTAGAAATAAATAAAACCAAGCTGCTTCCCTTGTGTCTGTCTGCACATTTCAACAGGAGTTATTTTATCTAGAAAGATACTGTCTGTACAGCATCTCACAGCAATGTTAGGCCTTCTAGAGAAGTGAGACAGGCGAGTCAGCTTCTGACACTGTCATTTTTATCCCTGCACAAGTAGCATGAGCACAGTTTCAAACTGGTGTACCAAGTAGCACCTGAGATAATGAAAAGGAACCGTTTATGTTCTAGAAATGTAAAGCTTCTGTACGAAACCTACGTTAAGCCTCAGAAACCTCTAAATCAGCTGCTGAATGTTTCAGAAATGTAGACACGTCCATGATTTTGTCAGTCTCTAATGCTTATGAATAGACTTCCTAAAGTCCCAGCTGTTCATAGTTTTCATAAATGGCAAACAAATGTGTGACTGTGTAACACTGAGATCTGACTTAATTCTCCAGGCTGAGCTAAGCTGCTCAAGATGTCATGAGTAACAAACTTTGTGGGAAAGATGTGACAATCCCGGGAATAGATGGAGAGATTCCCTTCCTTGCAGAAGAGAGATCAAAATATGAAAAGCAATGTAAGCAAGATTCAGAAGTATTTTCATTCAGTGTTCAAAAAGGGATTTGGAAGACACAACTCTTATTGTGCATTATCCACAGAGAACTGGGGGAAAACTTCAGAAAACAAGACTATATTTCAGGAATGTATTTTATCAGTAGTCAGAACAAAGAGATTAAGTTTCAGCCTTTAAGGAGTGCGGGGAGTTGAATGCCGATATCTCAATATTGTACCTCACAGAAGTAGGGCAAACACTGAAGACTTTGGACAGCAAAAATAAACCAAAAAAGTTTTACTTCTTCAAACCTTGAGTTACACTCCTTTTTCTTCTTCTTTTAGAAGGGGTACTGTAGACACACTTGTAACTAGTACTATCTGCTACAGAAATTGCCCTTTGCTTCAACTCTAAAAATTTGTCTTTGACATTCATAACTTTGTTGAAATTCTTTCTTCTGGTGTCAGATATCCAGGTTTCTACATGAAACTTGATTTTTGTTTCACAAGGTTGATTTGTGGGGGAATACAGAGAAAAGGGTAATGTGTGGGATACGATTCCTAGAAGGAGGATAAAGAAAATATCGCCCAAGCTTAAAAATGGGCTATATTTTTTGTTAAGAAAAATTCTAACCCTTTCTTGTTTAAGAATGGAAACTCCAAGTTTACAAAGACAGACTATCTCTGAGACATTTTTAGTGGTTGGCTTGTTTGTTTGTTTGTTTTGCTATGCCTGTACATGAAAATCATATCTCTTATGATTTTTTTTTTAGTTCCAATAAATGGATGAGAAGATGATGTACTTGTTGCCTAGAAATCATTAGAACAGCAAAAAAGATCTTTGTCATTTTAGAGACTGAGCTAGCACAAGAAAGATGAGTCTATACTGACCCTGAACTCATTTTACCAGAAAATAAGATAATTGCTAACCCAGTCAACGTGGTCAAGTTGCTTCAACCAAAATTATCAGATATAAACACAGTAACACAGTCCAGCTATAAAATAGAAAGCAGAAGCATTCTCACCATTCTTGAGAGATTAGTAATGGCCTTATTTCTTCATCAGCCCTCTCTCTGGGACCAGGCAGCACCAACTGATCCTGTGGAGGCTTTGGAGGAAAAAAAAATCGTTCACCCTGTACAAAGGCAATAGGAACAGGAACAGAGAAATCTTTTACTTCTGACAATGCCAGCAGAAAGGTAGCGGAGCTATCTTCTGTCCTTCCCACGGAGGGCTGAGGATAGGGAAAAGGTGATATGTCCCTTTAATGCCCTGGAGTGCAGATCTGCTGCCTTCCTGGCACATTAGGTGAAGTGGTGGTGGGGTGTGACGGGGCTGCAGGACGGGGCGCACAGGAGAAGGAAGGAAACTGAGTATGCTTACAGAGAACTGGTTTTTTTACCAGAGTGAGGATGGATTTTGCTCTACTAGTTTTTGTGTATAGTCCATCAAAGCCGAGTGATTGAAGCGAGCTGCAAGATGGTGATGTTTGAACCAGCATTTCCACTTGTACACTGGCTCCAGATGCTGCCTTGTACCTATGTCTGAGAATTCTGGCACAGACATCAAGGGACAGAGCAGGCTGGCCGCCCCCCGCTCCTGTGAGCCATGCAGATAAACACGAACACGCAGTGTGAGGCATGCAGTGACTCGCACCCCTGGTGCGTGACAGCCAAGAAGACCTGTGTGAGGCTGAGATGAAGGAATCCCCAAGAATTCCTTATATGCAGAAGTCAATTTTCCTTAAGTTAAACCTAGCCTTTATTTATCAACCACCTGCAGGCTTGAGCAAATCATAAACTGGCATTTTCCTATCTGAAGGGCTGGAAGCATCGATAGCAACCTGCCAACCTCACACTCCTCACAAGAGTATTGGACAGCTCTAACGAGGGGAAAGAGATCTTGGAGGAAGTGTCACATAAACTCAAAGTGGTAGCAGAATGAACGATATGGTTTACAAAACATCTAAGTATATATTTTGTAAATGTCCTCCAGAGGAAGTACATGCAAAGAATACAGCGTTGTGTGAGCTAGGCACTTTCCATTTATACATTTTTATGGGTCTTATCAATAAATCCATCAAAAAGAAGTGAGGAATATTTGTAAATAATTGTTCTCCCCTTTGGTTCACTCTGCCTCTTTAGTGTTTTGCAGCATAACCACCTGTTCCTGGGGATAAGGGCTGTGAGGCTTGACTGATTGTGTCTTTTTTTCATGAAGCTTGAGCATCTTGAATCACATCAGTATGTATGAAGATACAGCAACAAAATCAACAGAATCCACTGCACAATATTTTGTTTCTTAACTTGTGCTCACTGTCTGTTCATGTGCAGCTCGTTATGCTGTATTTATGATTTAAAGTTTTGCTGTAGAAGTACTGGTATCCCTGTCACAGAAAGAGTTTCTCTTCTTTGTTTTCATGACACCTAGACTGTGGCTGCAACTCCTAGCCTTCCTATTAAAAGAAATAAACCATGTACGTGTTGTTTGTTGGTGGGTTTTTTCCACAGGAAAAATACAGGAACTGAATCGACATTGCTAGGGACTTCAAACTTTGAAGAAAAATAAAAAGTTGTCATAAATTCCTTTTTTTTTTGTGAAATGGCATACTTAAAATGTAGAGATTAGCAACACTGATTGCAAAATAAAATATTTTCCCCTGTCCTTTTATATTTGGATTACTTCTATTGGTTTTTGGGTTTTTTTTTAATAAATGATCTTGTTTGTACGTTGAAAATGTTGAGAAAGAAATCTGAATACTATTTATACATACTGTCACTGATTTAGCAGTTCTGTACTTGAAATGGTGAGTCGGGTGCACAATGTTTGTTTGTCTACATTGACACCAAATATTTGCTCTGGAAGACAAGGTGGGAATATTCTAGAACATCATTCCCCAACTGTGCTGTTGCTTTTGTTTCTGATTTTTTTTTTCCATGCAAATTTTTTCACAGCTGTTGCTTGTAAAATGGGCTTGGATGCTGCTCAATTCTGAGAAATTATATTTTACAACAATTCCTAATTCTTTCATCTTCAGAACACAACAGATTTATTTCTGTTTAGATTGGGCTATTTTGTTAATAATCCATGGTCAATAAATCATTGAACCTTCTTGTAGAAATTGTTTTCAGCTTACACGCCAATGATTTGAAGAACTCGTGTCCTTCATTATTGTTCTCTTAATGATTTGTTTGTAAAGAGTGAGTACAATTTTATACATTGGGGTTGATTTGGATCCTAATATTGGACAATTTTGATATATTTTTATCCTATTAGATTTTGAAAACCATAATAACCTTTAAGTGTCAACCGGATGTAATATATTTCTACTACTTTTAGAAATTCTTTTAGTATATAGAAGCAATACTATAACAAAACAAATTACTAATAAATTCTGAGAAAACTAATCAAAGAATGATTGTTATTTTTTTAACTAAACAAAATTTCTTCCCCTTCTCTTCCAAATATTACATTTCTTATGAAGACAGGCTTATAAGATGTTCTTTGACATTAACATGTTGTGAACTGTTTCCAGTTTTGAGACGGGTAATAAGCATGTCTTTAATGATGCCTGTGATGTTCTGTAGAGATAGCAAAGATAGAGATAGCGCTGAAAAGGAGAAAAAAGAAAAAGAGCTGGAAAACAAGCTTTTACGGAATCTTATTCTGTGTGACTAATTTCTGGTACTCAAACTAGCCAAACAATAGGGCTAAATTTGGTATTTTTAAACTGTATAACAAGGAATAACTTTAAAGATTCATACAAAGCCTTTTGGAGTCCATAGACTGTTTCCTGATAACACGATCTCTGAATCTTGATTTATTTAGCAAGTGTTGAGAAACTGGATTTTTCAGGCATGATTGAGGAAATACTTCAGACTATGTTTGGGTCTGTTATCCCTGTTGAGAAAAATACTTCAGGCATGTAGTTAAACATATGTCTGTAAAACACTTTCCTGAATTAGGATAGTTTCCTTGGGACAGGTCCTAATTATAATTAAATGTTTCTTATCAAGAATAGAAAGGGTAACTAAAAAAACCCCAACTTTCAAACAGAGGCAATATATGGAATATATTTGTTTCTCCAAGGAGAAGAACTATTGAAAAAATTGTTAGCTTTTTTCCCTTTAGCTCTGTTACTGGTCTTCCCTTTCTTCTCCATTATTGTGTAAATAATCACATAATTCACCTTTAGAAAGACAAGATTCATATATTGCCCATGTGGCACACAGGTCTGTCTGTGCTGAGCTGCCCAGTCACAGCTACAGCTCAGCTCCTTGGAGAGACCCATTCCAGAGCCTGCCTGATGAACGCTCTGGAGCCCTGGGCAGAGTTAGGATGCCTGGCAGTGACTGTGAGAATTTTCTAAATGCATGCATATACACAGTTTTCATCTGTTCTACTTTTCAGTACATTAGCTAATTATTGGACAGTTCATACTTTCCATATTCCTCCTTTTCCACTATTTTTTCCCACCATAGCTTATTCAATATACCCATGCTAATTCACCCCTCTTAGTTCCCATCATGCTAATTCAATATCAATATCATTCTGATTTATGATGCCATGAATGTTAGAATTGCAAATTTATGGCATCTCTTTATAGGCAATAATAATAATACTAATGATTTTTTTCCATTTTGTTCCTTTTAGTTTTCTCAATATATCAATAGCCAGCAAAGCAATCAGAAGCCATGGAAATGGCAAAAGAAGTAAATAATTTTGAGGTTGCATTGATGAATCAAACTATATAATGTAAAAAAATTTTGAATAAAATCATGACATATTTTACATAATCTCAGCTAGAAGAGTTCCAGTATAAATTGTTTTGCTTTTAATAATATCTGAAACACCCTCTGATTTGGTTAGTTGGGGTTCTTATTTCCCTGAAATTTTTAGAGTTTTTATCAATTCATACCTTCACCAAGCTATTGAAAGAAAAGGAAGATGAATATATAAACATACATGTATATAATACATTTGAGAAAGGAGATTCAAACTACATGACCTGTCAGAAATTCCTCCTTTAAAGACGAAAGATACAGCCGGTCAGGAATATTTTGACTAAGCTAAAGGCTCTGCTACTGAAAAGTTATTTTGTCACAGGCATAAAGGAATTCCCTATTTTAGTGGCTCCCAAGTAGAGAGGCTATCGCTAACAGACTATAGATCAATCACTTTATATTGTTTTTCATTCTGATCTTCATAATGAGCATTCATGGCCTGCAAAATAGTAAGTAATTATTTAAAATATTTGGGAGCCACTGCAATATTACTTTAGGTATGCTATGCAATGCTATGCTATGCTATGCCATGCTTTGTTATATGTAGTTACCTGTTGGGAAAGACTCTTGTTGCCTTTCCAAAAAGATATCAAAAAGTCAAACATCACAGCCCTTCAGGACTTTTCTTCTGCTTAATACTCCTAGAGCAGTGAAAGCTATTGTTAAGGTTTCTAGAGCTTTTATTCCCAATCCCCACAATTCATAATAAGTTTGTGAATAAACTCTCATGTGGAGAGACAATAACAGAAAATGACTGCATTCAGATATGAATTTTTTCTTTTGGCTGGGTTTGGACACATTCAGAAAAAAAACATGGCATTGCATTTGGCTCTAAGTGCTTAATTGCTTGTTCACTCTAATTCGCAAATTAAGTATTTCAGAATTAATTCACCTCAAAATAACACAGCAGTGGAATAAAACAGTGAGATGATATTACCTAAGCCACTGAAGTCTGGAGGCAGGAGAAACGACTGAGCCTTGACAGACTACGTGGGGGCAAAGAGGACTGGAAACAGACCTGGCTGCACGTGTGAAACTTACTGCAGCCCTGCCAGTAGAAGCGCCATTAAGCTTCTCTTATGTTAAAGACCATAGATTCAGGACTCTGCTGAGATGGCAGAAACCCAGCTCCAAGCAGAGAAACATCCTATGTCTGTGCTATTATATGGGATCCTTGTCATGGACTGTAAGCTGCTATCATCAATACCTGGCCAGAGCCTAAAACTGCATGCCAAATATAGGATAGCTATTCAACTCAAGGATTAAAATTATTTATTCTGCTCTTTTTTTCAATTATTCTTTCTCTTCATTCATCAAAAGCTACAGATTTGTTTACTAGAATAGAATCTCCATAAAATACAGGTGTTTGTTACTCGAATAATACATTCTCAGAAATCAGTGCAAAGGCAGGCATTTTTTCTCTGATAGCCTCAGACAAAAAAAGTGTCAGCAACACTGCTGAACAAGTTTATTAAAGATAACAAACACAAATTCTGAAATACAAATAATGCTTAATTACCTTTTAATTAATATCCCGTTTTATTGAAAAAATCAGGTAATCTCAAAATCTGCATTACAATATGAAGATATTATTTTATAACTGAACATATTTTAAAGATGTATATTTTCTTCAACCAGTTCATCCTTTCACGAGACTGTAAAAACTTGGATTATTTATCTCTGAAAGGAAAATGAGTACAAGGAATCTATCTATGTGAACTCTGGAAACTACAGTGTCAGATAGAGTGATAAAACTTTCCATTTTATTTTGTAGCACCAAACAAGAAATTCCTCTGTGAAGCCAAAAGTCACATACTTAGCAGAATGAGTAAGCAGAACGGCGATATAGTTCAGCACCAGGTTTCATTACCTCAGGAGGTGACTGGAGGAAATTGTGCTGCTTAACTCCTTGCAGTGTGATTGAACTGGGCATGTTAGAAGCCTGACTGTGCAAAGTACATTCACAATGCCTGCTTGCACCCTTGGAAAAGTGTCATGCTTTAAGAAGTGGTTTTTTATGGTTACGTATCACTCATGTCCAGGGACACGGTGCCTCTGCTGTTCTGAATGCCGGTGTAGAGCAGCATTGCAGTTAGTCAAAAGAAAGATACAGCTCTTTGAGACATCTAGGGCTCTTGGCTCCTAATAAATCAATAGAGCACCTGGCAGAGTATGAAAGGCAGATGGTAATAATAAATGCTCAGTTTTTAAATGTATGAAGAGGAGTTCAATGTAAGTGTAGTGCCTTGAGAGTCTGAGGATTTAAGTTGCTCAACAACAGGGTGCTTCAACAGATGCTTTGATAGCTTTGAATAAACCTAATGAAACCCTTAATATGCACTTCTGAGGTTACCAAAGTGCTGCCTTTGAGATCTGTAACACCAGTCTCTGTCATACCAGCAGGGCCAGCTTCTATCTTACCTACAGGTATTTGCTCAGGGTACTTGTACTTGGGAACGCTCTATTGAGTTGGTTACCCTAGTCAGGCATAGTCCTTCTCTGAAATAAAATTTATTGGATTTGTTTGTTTCTTTATTTGTTTGTTTGTTTGTTTGTTTTGTGGTTGTTGGAGCATAATTTTGTAGGAAAAAATCTGCCATTCTTGTTGCAAATTCTGTCATTATGGTGTTTCACCATGTAAAAAGTCATGTCTATAAGGTTACAAAAGAACAAAACACCGATAGGTAGGAGACTATTAGCGTGAGAACTGATCTTATGAAAGGAAAGCAGCAGAGAGTGGAGAACTATAAAAGAGTTAAGTGTGAAAGCTTGTGATATTTTCAGTGGTAGTCTGTAAGGAAGCAGAGACGCTTATCCTTAAACACATGGCAACACTTTGAACTTTTTCTCATTCCAAACAACAAACAGAAGAGTGGAAGGATGATGCGTGTCTGGCACGGTATCCTCTGCCCTGTGATTTTGTTGGCAGGCTAATTGCTGCGACTGACATCAATGGCAGGTCAGGTAGCTTACAGAAGAAAAGCACCGAATCTTGGCAGTCCACCCAGCAGTAAGGACACAGACGTTTCCAGTTTAATTACTGAAATAAAGTAGCAAACAACTAGTTTTCCCCAGCGAACTTCAGAGTAAGTGACTTATCAGATCATTGTTGGAGCTTGTGTCGTCATTCACAACTTGGAAGGTTGATGACTGCTATGGTTTTGTGTGCCATGCTCTACTTCTGGGAACGGCAACTTAACTCCCCTAAGAACATTGTTAAAGTATTGCTACGGAAACACACAAATAAAAGGGAACCGCTATCTTATGTTTGCAACGTTGCAGGGAAGTCTTACTGGAGATTCATTTCTAAAGAAAGCAAAGCAAACAAACAGCTCCCACGCACACGTACGCATCATTCTTCTCTTTGTTCCACCATTTTAATGCATTGACACTTAAAAGGAAGAGCTTTTACAGAGATAAAAGTCACTTGCACTTTAGGTAATCTTGCTCAGGCTGACTTCTGCCAAACTGCTTTTCTCCTTGCGGATGAGGACAAAAAATAAAAGGAAAAAGGAGTTGCAAAATGATTCTGATCACAGGAGCTATTTACGGGTTGTAGCAATCTCTCTGCTTCTCTCAGACTGTCCTCTGTTTTGCAAAGTCACACTTCTGAAAATGTGTAGGCTGATGTCCACTACAGTTAATTTCCTGCTTACAAGACATATATTTTGTTTTAGCTGATATTTCCTAGGTATACATTCACACAATGAGAGAGCCAAAGTAGACTTGAGAGTAAATATGGAATGAACCCATATCATAAGACTTACAAGAAAAGTGTGCAATTTTTGGTATAAAGAAAGAAATATTGTAAATTACAGCTGCAGTGTTAGTACTTGCAGCAAACAAAAAGATACCTCTTACATTCAGAGATCAATGAAGCAAAAGATGTGCATATACTACTGTCTAGAGAACTAGGTCACTTTGCTAGCAAAAAATTAATGAACTGCTAGATTTGGATGGCTGGCAGAAGTCATGACAGTTACGCTGCTGATGTAAACGAGTTGATTTTTGTTTTGCGAAATGATTATGCCATGTTCTTAGAAACATTTTCGTTTAAAATACTAATATCATAAAACAGTGAATGAGACCCACGTGTTTGCATCCACGACGCAGTCAAAACTGTTCGTTTGTTGTGAATCAGTCACTGAGGAGGTCAGGACACAGCAGCCGGTTCCCAGAGTACCTGCCATGCTCTGGCAGGCCACCGGTCACCTGCGGATCACAAGGTGGGTGGCACTGCTCCAACAAAGGTTTGCCCACATGCACAATTTTAATACAGAATAGCTTCCTGCGTATTACCAGATTAGGAGACCCTCGGTATGATCAGTATTATTTACATTACTGGCGCAAATTAATGTGGCTGGCACCGGACAAAAGGCAGTATGCTTGTCCCAGGGAATGTTTGCAGGAAGTCTCCTGTTGGCATCAGCAAGCAGACGTGCACAAGGTGATATGTAGGCCTAATTTGAAGCACAGTACAATCAGGTATATTAAACAAGGACTTTAACTCTCCTTTTTGCTGAAGACGATTATAAATTGACTTAGCTTAGTCATGAATTAATCAGAGAGAGAGAAGAGAGAAGAAAAAGGAGTATAGGTGCCAAGTATTCTGCTGTTGTCTGATAAAGCTGGTGTTTTCACATGAACGACTGAATTATATTGCCTTGACAAAGAAGTCTGGTATATTACAATGGCATCTGCAGTCAGGATCAGATGCAACCTGAGTGTCATAGCGCACAAGTGCATTGGTCCTGCGGTTGCAAAGCTGCAAAAAATCAGTATTCAAGGCGGTCATCAGGGTGCAAGTTGTAGAGTCATGGCCAGGCAAACAAAAAGGTAGTTTCACTCATACCTGGGCCACAATCCCTTTAATATCTGTAATCCTTACACTGAACCGATGTTTTAATTCAAGTTACTGGCTGCTGCGACTTTCTATGTCCTTAGCGTGTTATTGCACATTGTGCATTTTATACAGAAAGCTGAGAGAGCTGCAGTTACTCATCTCGCAGATATGAAAATTACATTAGCATTCCTTTCCTTCATGCCCTCAAACTCTGTCCTCTGGTTCTTACTAGGAAAGCCAATGTTTTACTAACAAAGTCATTCTGAGGTTACAGGTCAATGATTTAACTGTCTCCAAATCACTCCCCTGGTGATCTGCATGACTAGCTCGCCTGTTCACATGAGACAGTTTAGAACTGTAGGTTAAATTTTAATGAAACACCTCTAACTTGGTGTTTGACCTCAAATTGATGATATACTACTTCTGTGGGAATAAAGCAAGCCAAGTGTCATCTGCAGCTTTATCTTCATTCTTGATTACAGCTGCAGACAAATAGACATATTTTTAAATGGCGATGGAGTACCGCGAATGCCACTATCACTAAACACTGACAGCTTCCAGAAAGTTCACAGGAGAAGGAAAATCTTTGTGCAACTAAATGTAACTAAAATTATTTATGCCTCACCGCCTCTCTCTGCATCCTGTGAGTGTGTGTTGAGATAGGGATGGAGTTGTAGCAAATGCAGAAACCAGGAAAAACCTTCATTTTGCCTGATATTAGTGCATATAGAGGCTTCCCTATTTGCGTTTAGAGATCAAACTAAGAGATGAGTATATTGCGCCTCTTTTCTGCTGGTCTGAAGAAGAAAATTTACCCCTCGATTTCCCTTGATTTTTGATTTGTGTGGCAAGAGTAACTCCCCAAAGTAGTAACTTACTGTAATTACAGCTTGAATTGATGGTGGTCTGAGATACATTTTTAAAAAACAGATGCATGCACCCAAAACACCACTTAGCATTCAAGAGCACTACAGTGTATGCTACTTGTTCTTGCCAGTAATTCAGCTACGGGGTTACAGTGAAGACACTGTTTAAAAATATTGTTAACAACTGAAAGAAAACACTCTGCCTATGTATATACTTGAAGGAGCTTATCATTGTGGTATCTGACTGCATTTAATTACCAGAGGAAGATATCATCTTTATTAAGAACTGTAAGAACTAAGAAAATACCTCATAGCTAATAATTTTAAGAGATACTTTTAGCACTGCTTTTGACTGCAAATGGCAAATGTGTGCAGAACTAGGTTTCTGCAGGGTACGTACTCTTGAAATTATTTGTCAAATGCATTGTGCAAATGTATTTTGGTCAATTTGAGACGTTCATTGTGACCATCAGAAATGTGAGGTTTTACAATTGGGTACAAGTCACTAGTTGTTGCTTCTATTTCTTGATTGGATGAGAATAATTTTAACATTCAGATTCTCAGAACCATTTCCAACAAGTTCAATATTAAAATGTGAAAATAAGACCCATCATTTTGGTAAAAAGTCCAGGGATTAATTTTTTACTAATGTCAATAACACAGAAATATCGGTGGTTTCCTGAAGTTTAGCATCTGATCATTAAAATATAACTGGGTTACCTTACTTCACTGAGATATTAATCTAATGGAATGACTTTAAGCTAATCTATTAGAAACTGGTATATATGACACACATGCAACCTTTTCGTCTATCTTCTGCAGACTTTGTACCTCCCAGAACACAGTCACTAATTTGTCACAATATCTCTGAAAGCAATATAGAAGAGAATTAGAAAGAGCAAATGGGTAGCAAAGAGAGCAACACTCAGCAGCAAATGTGACTTTCCATATGAGAGTGACGATAGCTAAAGTTTGAAAGAAAAAACATAGCTGAAGGCTAAGTCTTAGAATTCTTTACTGAATTCTGCAACCCTTTCCTCAGACCTAGAATAACTTCCATAATCAGGTATATGTGCTGTGATGACT
Source organism: Psophia crepitans (assembly GCA_013399095.1). NCBI lineage: Eukaryota > Metazoa > Chordata > Aves > Gruiformes > Psophiidae > Psophia > Psophia crepitans. The sequence goes on along the minus strand of VWZZ01007434.1, from coordinate 1,023 downwards.
GAAAAGGAAATCTGTGCACAGAGAAATATTTCTACCCTTCACTACTGTTCATAATGCAATCACTTCAAAAACAAGAGAAGCAAAGAAATCTCTTCCAACAGATATTAATATAAAGGATAGTTTATTTTAATGTCAAAAAGCCTAACACTAAAAAATGTGGAGGTCAGAATTCTTGGGCCACCTGTTACATGAGCTACAGGTTACAGGTTGTTATAAACAAATTTCTGAAGTGACATGTACATTGACAGAGTATTTGAGATGTGTAAATCATGTGCTTGGATTTTCAAATAGACAACTCAAGTGGCAAATTTCTCACAACTGAGAGTTCATGTCTGGTAGAAACTTACAGTACCACAGATGATAGACATCATCTCTGTGCAATAACGGGCATGTGATGTCTGTATGAAGTAAATCACAGTTATTTTGCAATATTAAAGATGATGGACAACTAAAAACCCAAGGACCAGTCATAGGCAGAAAATTCCTTTCAGATACAGTGACGTAATTTTTGTGGTTTGCATGTTTGTGTGCTGCTGTTGGGTAAAACCAAGCTAGCTAACATTGCCCTCAAAATTTTCCAAAGAATCCACAGTTTTCCTGTCAGTATACATAGATCTTGAACCTTCAGTGTTTTTAAGATCAAACAGAGAGAAATATCAGCCTGGAATTTTTGCACTACTGTGTGGAGGAGAGGAGAGGATATTTGGAAAGCCCGGGCAAAGATACAAAACCAAATGGCCAACATTATCACCTGTAAATTACCTATTTAATATGTTGTTCTCCGATGTGTGTGACAATTCTGATTTTAAAATATATGCTTAGCTACTATTTTTTTATACATCCTCTGCCTCATGTCATAGAGATAGACTGGTGGAGTCGCACCCTGCCATCCCTGAGGCCGAGCGTGCTGATGGATGCTCCGCGACCGGCAGAGGATCCCCTATGTGCTTGCCAGCGAGCAGAAGCTGCCGAGCAGAAGGGGGACTCAGCGATGGAGAAAATTGGAAACAGGTCCCTGCTCAG
>VWZZ01007433.1:0-63233 GCA_013399095.1 Psophia crepitans | reverse complement strand
ATTAAACTCTTGTGTCTGAAGTCACGAGTTTTGTCACTTTCACTCTTCCGCTTCTCTCCCCCTTTCCCATGATGGGGACTGAGTGAGTGTCTACGTGGTGCCCAGCCAACGGCTGGAGTAAAACCTCGACAACTAGTAATAAATTAAGTTTTTCTCAAAATACATCTAGTTTGTCCGTGACAGTAACTGGTGAGTGATCTCTCCCTGTCCTTATCTCCCAGGAGCCTTTTGCTATGTTTTCTCTTCCCTGCCCAGCTGAGGAGGGCAGTGACAGAGCAGCTTTGGTGGGCACCTGGTATCCAGCCAGGCTCAACCCACCACAATCTCCATGTCTATTTTATGTATTTGTAGCAAAAAGCATACTTTGGGAATCAGAATGAAGTATGCAAAAGTAAATTTGACATTGAGATAACATGTATTTACAATGATCTACATTTGTTAATTGCATGTGCATGATGTTATTTGAATCAGACTCTGCAAACTGTCTTTGTAGTAATAGAACTCAATGACAGTTTGAGAACAAGAGCTGAATGACATAAGAGTTAGCAAATACATTTAACATACCAAGTTAGAAGCGACTATGGTAAACCATCACTGGCATATTAGGAACCTACTGAATACCTACCATAGTAAGAAAGATGCCGAATTCTGGGTTCATTTCCACATTATCTCCATCAGTAAAGAGAAAGCTCTTTTTACGTTCCTTCTTACATGTCAACACAACTGCAATTTGCTGTGCAGCTACTGATAGTACTGGTAAATCGATACGATTGAATTCATCAAAGCAACCCCAGGAGCCAGACTGAGCAATACCTTCAAAGAGAGAAACAGCTAAACATCTGACCATTACGTTGTTACCCCTTTTCTGCTTCGAACTCATAAGTTGAAAATCAAGTTAACCTACTTCAGGAAAAAATATATTTTTGAGGGTTGGGAGAGGGACAAAAAGAAGAGTTTAGTTCTTTTTCAAGCAAGAATTGTCAAAGTTCCAAAAGTACTCAAGCTTGTCTAGTATACTATATGCTTCGATTTCTTCCCCACCTCATTATCCTGAATGGTTTCCTGTTCCTCCTACCACCAAAAAACCCACAAAAAACCCAGCAATATATCTTATGAAAATATGATGGGATATTAATAGCTTATTGCACAGACGAAAGCAAAGAATGAAGTTGCTTTCACCTGGAAACAAATTAGTAGTCTGCCTGTGCCAGAACTGCATTCCTCCTCATATTTTGAAGAAAACAAAACAAAAAACACACACCATCATTTGCAAAGATGCAATAGGTCAAGGCCTTCCACTTGATCTCCAGTTCAACATCTGACATGACTGACAGGTATCAATTTCAGAGACCTAAAAAAATGTGATCTGCATCTAACTTCAGTAAGATGTATGGATTTTTTTTTAACATATATAGTGCTATACATGCACTTCCTTCAATTTATAAGAAGTTGGACATTTGAAGACGACAAATTACCGAAATCAGAATCCAACACATTCCACTAGTTCAGCAATAAATTTCACAGCTTATTCTTTTTTGTACTGGCAGTCCTCCTTAACTTGAAGTGTCTTCATGTATCCTTTCATAACTGTCTCATGTTTTCAGACATTTCTGTTTCTTGGACGAAGTGTTGCAAACGTATTTTACATGCATAACAATACATTAATTATTTGCATTTATTCAAAGTCTGAAAACCACCTGCTGATTATGTGTTGACTTTTTTTTTAAAACATGTTCTCTTCGCATTTATAACTTTCACAAAGTCCATAGAATCATACAATCACAAAATACCTCGAGTTGTAAAGGACTTACAAGGATTATCAAGTCCAGCTGCTGACTCCACACAGGGCTACCTCCAAGTTAAACCATACATCTAAGACCATTGTCCAAACTCTACTTGAACACAACAGGCTTGGGGCCCTGACTTGGGGAGCTTGTTCCAGTGCCTGACCATGCTCTCAATGAAGAACATTTTCCTAATATCCAATCTGAACTTAACCTGATGCAGCTTTAAGCCATTCCCTAATGTTCTGTCACCAGACAGTGATCAGCACCTCCCTCTCATGAGGACATCGCCCTCATGACTAAGTTGTAGACAGCAATGAGGGCATCCCTCAATCTCCTTTTCTCTAAGCTGAACAAACCTAGTACATTCTAAGTCATGCACTCTAGTGCTTTTCACCATCTTCGTTGCTCTCTGGACACATCCTAATGTTTTTTTCATGTTTCTTACAACATTGACCTCAAAACTGGACACAGTACTTGAGGTGAGGCCACTCCAATGCTGAATATAGTGAAACCATCACTTCTTTTGATCGGTTATACTGCACTTAATGTTGGCCAGCATCTTACCTTTGAAGATTCTCCCGAGTCCTCGGAAATCCATCTGGTCTGAACAGTTGAAGACCACTACGTATTTTCCAAGGCACCGTCCCATGTCTTTAATGGTTTCAGTTTTTCCGGTTCCTGCAGGTCCCACAGGTGCTCCACCCATATTCATGCCTAAAGCTTGAGCCAAAGTGATGTAACATCTAAAAGGCAACAGGCTACCATCAAATTAATGAGCTACAGTGCACAGTTTTCTGTATAGCGCCAGAGAAACTTACTGAAATGTTACATGAGGAAGGTCTGATTTAAGGAGTCAAGGAAACCCATAAAAATGACATGCCTCTAATTACAAGTTAAAGCAGCAAGAAGGAAAACCCTTCATTCAGCCTCTGATGCAGGCAATATTAAGGTTTGTCTCCTCATACATGAAATGGAAGAATAAGGAATCCTCAACCATCAACAACCTGAAAGATCTTGAGAAGATAAGAAAGCAGATACAAAGATACTGACTAATCTAATTTGGTTAGCTTAGTTCCTTAATTTCTTTAACTGAAGTACATTATGCTGTGGAGTATAATACAGACAGCTAACCTTCCTTTTGTCATTCACCCTCAAACTTGGATCATAGAGTGTATACAATTTTTTTAAATTAAACGTCTGTGTGTAACACAGTAACACACCAGCAAACAATTATATCTGAAGAGAAGCTCTGGAATTTGCTGCATGGAATAGCTGCAGAAAAACATCACCACCACCAAATGCCCTTATTTTGCTAATGATAGCTTGTAACACATTTCTTGTGTTATTCTAGTTAGGTTGGTAGACCTCTCTTAATAGGACTGCAACTCTGAACATCCTTCTAGATCAAAGATCTCCAGTCTATTGTAGCTGAATAAAATTATTTTTCCTGTCTATGCTTCCTTTGCTGTTTTCATTAGCTTGCCTGTAAAGATTTTTTTTTTCATCCCGTATCTCACTCGGCACATTTTGCCTGTTGAATGTGTACCTGATCCTTAGATACACTAGCCTCACACAGATCAGAATCACAATCTCATACATCATGTATGTGGGGATCACACAAGTATGTGGCAGAAATTAAGCTAGAAGTTATTCATATTATAAGGCACAGAAACAAAAGTCTTCATGTACTCAATGTACAAATATCGTCTTTGATGAGACTGTGAAGGATAAATTCTGGAGAGATCTATTTTGCACCCACAAGAATGACTAAATTGCTCTTGTAAAAGCCTACTTTTGGCATAAAAGAATAGAGGAATAAAATTAGTCTTTCACCTGTCTGTAAGAGGAGTTATGACAAGCCTGTCAGTACAGCCCAAGAATTCATTCTGGTATGTGAAACCCACATCAGTGATCTTAATCATCATTTTGTCAGAGTCTTCATTAAAATAAAATCTACACTGTTTCAGCCACTCGAAGTCTGCAGGGCTCTTGATATGTCTGCGACACTAAAAAGAGGGGGGAAAAAGGCTGTGGTGTTCATGGTTAACATTAACTTTCACATTTGTCTTGTCTCATCTAAGTAGTACTGCAAAGGCAGCACTGCAACCACAATGAAAAGCCTGAAGAACAGTAGTAACACAAGAATAGCAGAGACCTTATTCTTGATTTTTACCAGAAAAATTGCTGTGTTATTGCTGTCCCCGAAACCCATACTAAGGCAAAGGAACTTCAGACTTTAGATAAATGTGTCAAAAGTCTAAATACAAATGAACAGTCCATAAGTCTCAAAAGTCATTAAGTTCAGTTAACCTCTAGTACTTCTTTTTAAATGTGAGTAGGAAGCATGTAATGTGATACTTGATCTAAAAGTAAGTCATGAGAATTGTATAAAACCACATGCAAATTGGAAAACAGATATTTCAAGACAAAGTCATTGTGGAGATTATTAGTTAAGAAATTCAATAGCTGGGGATAATTCAGAGGTTACAAACTGCATATTAAGAGAGGAGTTAAAGAACATGTCCTGCAGGTTGTATCTTAAAGTAGTATTTTACATAGGATGATTCTACCTAGAAACAACTGGTTCTACAATGAAAGGTATTAGCAATGGGTTAAAACTCAGTAATTCTTTTCTCAGACAGCTTGATTTCAATCAGGTCCAGAGCTTCCTATAGGTAAAAGGGCATGTCCGTTTACAAATTTGATTGTTTAAGCAGTAAATCCTTTTTTTTTATTTTAGTATCCGGTGACAGCATGAGAAGGCCTGTAGTGAATAAATAAATCCCTAAGTAGTAATTAGGTGTGCTATTGAAACTAGAACAGAGGAGATACTAGCTTCAATCAACTTCAAACTTTTTCCTGTACTATAACTCTACATTCAATTTACATCTTGAAACTCAAAATGGAGTCTAGAGAAAGAACAATTACTCGCAACACAATGTATGAGGAAAAAGAAGTCCCTAACTGATCATGTAACAGAGACATCTAACTTAAGTCAGCCGACACAAAGCATTACAAGATTCTGCTACTGCTTCTAGGGGAAAAAAACACTGAATTACTTAATGGGAAGCTAAGACATTTCACATTTTTTTACACAGAAACCACCTCATAACTCATGGTAAACTTTTCAGTACTTACCAGACCATCAAAAATGTCTCTCTGATGCACATGAATAGTGATTAATGTCTCATATTTAACTCGCTCAACAGGGCTAAGTTCTTTTGTTGTCATATTTATCAGCATGTTTAGAAGATCCAGGAAAAACTGGTTTGTTTTTGGCATAATTTTTTTATCATACTTGGCATTAGTCAAAGCTTCCTCTGAGTCTTTGGTCCAAATCATTTGGATTCCCAGCAACCCAACCTTAGAAAACATAAAAGTATATGCTTCATAATCTTTTCTCTTTCACCTAGAATTCAGACACAGATAAACTGAAGAAATGGTTCTGCTACTATTGGTATAAAAATTTTTCATGCATGACCACCAAAAGATCCTTCAACCCATGCATTTGTTTTGTGTCCCAACTCCATTCATAAACACATAGTTAAGTCCACACTTAACTCTTGCAGATACTGCCTATGATGCACAGCTGATAGAACTGTTCAGTATAATTTAAAACATTTATATAAATACTATATGAGTATATTTTTATATATAGTTAATAAATAATCAGTGATTAATGCTTCACTTTTTTTTTTACAATAATGGACGAACTCTTTATTCTCTCTCCAACAACATGCCTGATAATAAGTGAAGAAGCTTCTACTAAGAAAATAATTTTCCCTCAGCACTACCCTTAGCTCCAAAGTGTTTTCCTGAACATATAAACAAACATACGATTTTAGTACTTTTCTTTCAGTAGTCAAGTATTAAGCTTGTAAAGAAACAGTGTTAACTGCATTGCATTAATTTATTACATTCAGAATTAGTTTTGAACAAGAGCGTCAGGGTAAGTTTTGTTTTTATTTCAGATCTGTAAAGTGTAACTTCAGACTGAGATGATTAAGATAAATCTAAATGTCAGTTTTGCATTTATAATGCTAGCTGTAATTTTGATTGTCAAGACAGAAATAACCCGTCAATGTGCTACATATCTGTGAATAATTTTTCATTTATTTAAGCAATAGTATTACCTGGGCTGGGTAAGTAGAAAGAAATTCAGTCAGTTGGAAACTTGTTTCCTGGATGTGTGCAGCTGCCTGGCGAATAATATCATGCAGTGACATCTGGGATTCCTTCAACAGAGAATTGAGCCAAACTTCCACGTTACCTTCAGCCATTACAGGCCTAGTCAGCTCTACAGTCTCACCCTCTCGTGAACTAATTGACAATATACGATCGTACGTCTAATGGAAGCAAAGCAAAAAAATTTTATATTTCTACATTTGTTATCTTTACCATAACGGTCTGATTTTCCTGCCATTACTTCATTTAACTTCCTTAGGTAAATAACAAATTATACTAACCTGTGAAGTAAAATGTAAGAACAATTAAATCATTACTTTTGGTGTGCAGAAAGTCTTTAAGCAAAACACTCATCTGAACAATGAGACAAAACTGAATACATTGACAATTCCTGAATTTCACTTAAGTTTCAATGACACCATCCACTTTCCAGCCACAGTAAAGGAAAAATTCCCTCATTGCTGGTGGGTTAATACACTAATAAAATTTACAGCCTTACAAGAAAAAAATAATGAAAACAAAGTTAAGGAACACAGTCCATCAAAGGAATTACAAATGCATGGTGAGGCAGTGAGTTTCTAAGAAAACATATACATTTACAGTAAAAAAATGTTGCTATCTGTTCTCATAAAGGGCATAAGAAAATGATTCATCGCACAGTATGTTTGAAAGGATATTAAGGATAACTCAGAAACAGGTGAGACACTAGATACATTTTTTCTTGCAATCAAAAATTAATGAAAAATTATGAAACAAGGCAATCTAGAAATAGAAATATGCTCATGGATAATCAGAAGCTTATCTGAGAGGATGCTATCTTATACTAAGCCACAGAAGACAGTTCAGTAGCTGAGTGTTTTTTTCTGAAATCTAAGCACTGGTGCAAATTTTTGTTTTGCTGTTCTATAGAGTTTTCCTATTACATACACGAGGATATGAAACTAAATCTTAAATTAGGAAAGTCTATGCAGCATCAAACAGTAGATGAGCTTGGTAAAAGAGTTGCATGCCCTATGCACCCAGGTAGCTTTCTTATTTAAGTATCACATTGCTAATTTGAAAGAATGTAACATTGAGGTGTGGGCAGTACATACCCTTTCATGGAACCTGACAGTTTTAATGTTGTCAAAAACATTCAGCAGATGTGCCTGTATATTGTGAGAGTCTGATGCCTGGCCAAGAATTTCTAAGAGAGCAGGATCTGACACAAAGAAGAATCGTGGAAACAGGAGGCGTTTTTTCTCCAGGTACCTGCATTTACAAAAAAAATCAGGGGTGGGCAGGAGTACGGTTAGATGGTAAGCAAATTGGGTTGATTTATACATCTTTTTCCTCTTAAAAGGTGGCACTTCTCACAATGTATCAATGCAATTTTAGCAATGGCAATGACAACAATTCTTATCCATCATACCTTCATGTTAAGCACCTGCTTTAAAGGTACTCTTAGTCTCTGCAATTGTTTCACAGAAAACTTCTATTATTTGCTATAATGTAAGTACAAGTAAAAAGAATAACTACATCAAAATAAAATATTTTTACATGAAATTTGTTATTTGCTATTTAGGTCTCATGCTGTATTTCTCTCAGATTCATGAAGGGTCTGAATAGGACATATAGATCTAGAGTACCTTGTGGACTGAAACTAGCTGAAACAAACTTTGGTTTCAGCAGAGATAGACAGTGAGTGACAGCTTAGTCACAAATCAAATATTTATCAGTGACTTGCTAGCAATTGCTTCAGAGGTTGTGTATCATCCCACTAACTTGTTTGCTCTTTTCAACTGAATTCATAGTAGAGTAACAACATGATCTTTGCAAAGTCCCTGGGACAATATTTAAGCAATTGCTCTTGCCCTAGTTACACAATTCACAACCATCTGCTCAAGACTGTAGTTTTGTAGTAATCTTACCCTGTGAGTGATTTCTGACAGATTTCGAGCTGTTCTAGTAAATGTGGTAGTAACTGTCCCATGATTTCATCTCCAGTGCAGCACTGGACAACATTAGGCATTTCATGAGCTCGGGTCATGATCCTCACCCAGGATTTATCTATGTTAGAGAAACGCTTCGCTTCCTGTTGAAACATGACAACGAATGCTGAAGGGAAAAGATGGAGGAAGGAAAAGACGGAAAAGGCACTTTCTTGCAGAACTAGCACCCAGTAGCTTCACTAGTGATTTTTTCACTAGTAATTCTGTGTCCAACTACTGAAGATTTTTCCGCTTAGAAAAACAATGTTTTTTCTTGTTTACACAATACAGCTCATTTTATACTTGACTGTCAAGCCTGCTATCTACTTTCTCTTTCAATCATTCTTAAAGAAAAAAACAGATGTCACAACACTTGAATTGCATGCTTAAAATTTGAAAAAAATTTTTCTAAAACTGAAGTTAACTTTTAATTTGAAAAGCAATGTAAGGAAGTTTAAGGCAAGAATTCTGAGGTAGTACTAGGCTAGTGATAAGTACTCCTAAGTTAGCCTAACTAGGATACATTACTGCTAGGCACAACACTTAAACACATATTGGTTACCAAATTTGTAATTTAGAAATAAAAAGATCAAGTAACTCACAAAATTATTTCTAACCTAATACTTGTGTTGGCATTATTTATGTAATTTCTTTGCATGACTTGTTTTGTTAAGTACCAAAAACATGAAATGTACATTTCTACATCAATTACGACATCACAGTTAAGTTTTATTCTCAAAATGCAGAACTGAAAAACAGCATGTCTGAAAACCTTTGGAAGCTGCTTTGCTATGTCACCGCCAACAAAAACAGCTTCTAAATAAATCCACAAGTTCTGCACAGTCATCCAGTTCTCAATGATATCTGTCGTGCTGGAAAGATAGTGAACCCATTTCTGAATCTGCATCTTGAAGGGTGTGTTGTATCTAAAGGAAAAAGATGACACTTGCTTTATTTGAAGAAGGAAAGATGTCTCTCAAAAGCCAGCACATTACTCATAACTATGAAGAATACTTGACAAAGATAAAGGCAGCAAAATTAAAGTACAGAAATCTATACTTGACTCAATTCAGCTACTTAGTAGCTACAAAACAAATCAGCTCCAACTTGCTGCTTTGTACCCATGGTGTGCAGCACAGCTCTGATCCAACAGAAGCTGAATAGGAGCAAGATTTCAATTTCACACTAAAGTGGTTTCAAAAAGGGACTATGCAAGATCTTGAAAGCTTTAAGACTTCCAGAGGTCCTTATCAAGTGAGTCCTTGCTTTTGAACAACTGCCTGATCACATTTAGCATTCCTTATTTTATGTGGGCGCTTCAGCATGTAAGACCAGAGAAACTAATTTTAACCAGGATTTTCCGCACCTTCGGCACAAGGCACCTATCACAGGGGGCAGTGCCTGTAACGCCTGTAGTACGCCTGCCACAACCAGGCAGTGTTCCCCTTTATGCTCATCACCACTTTCTTGCATAAATGAAAACTGTTCAGTTGATGACTCAGGAAGTCTGAACTGCTTTCGAAAGAACTTATTGGAGGAATACAGACAGTAAGAACTAGCCCACTAACAGTTCAAGGACAAGCAAACTCTTAGTTTTTATCTAGGTTGGATCTAGTACTTAGGGACATGGTTTAGTGCGTAATAAGTGGTAGGGGAACAGTTGGACTAGATGATCCTGGAGGTCTCTTCCTTATGATTCTATGTTTATTTTCCTTTTCCTCCATGATATATAGATTTGTTCAATACAACAGAGACATTCTCCCCCCCGCCCCCTTCTGTTACCTGTTACTCATGAGAGCGCCAAGAATCATCAAGCTGTCCTCCATGGCAGCAATTGTTTCTGATGTGCTGTCACCTCTTAAAAGAAGTTCCCCCCGGGTTTTAAAGTTTGCGAAGGTTAATGTTTTGTTGTCCCATTCAGCTATCACTTGTTTTAACTTCTGCTCAATGTCTCTCTCCTTCACAGCACTTACACAGATATCCTTTTAAATAAATAGGGTGTTAAAACAAGCTATCAACGGTTCAGGTCTCCAACATACAAATATAACTTACATTCCCTTTAACCCTAGTAAGGCTGACGAACAACTATTTTTCAAGTGGAAAGATCTACAGACATACTAACAGCATAGCTAATAATCCGTTTACCACATTATGATACAGACAACTTTGGGGGAATAAAAGAATAATACAGTGATTACTTTTCATATCTGAAGTGTTGCAAAGCACCCTCACAAATTAACTCCTGTGCCAAGTCACATAATCTAAAAAGAGGAGCTTACAGCACAATATATTTGTCTCATTACTTTATACAGAAAGCTGAAGTGATAGTCCATTTCTCTGTTCTTGCTTTCAAAATATTCTGTTTTCCTTTTTACTATTGTAACTCCTATAATATTTGAGTAGATTTTTTTGCTTCATGCAACTAGTTGTCTTTCTTCCAATACCTCTATTTCCTCTTTATATCTTAATAGTGGTGCTTCCATTATATTCCTCAGTTTGAATGTTTCACTTTCCACATCAAAATGGTGTTCAGTGAGATCCGTAATCCGCTTCCAGTGCCGAGGCATCATGGCTTTACTTGACATAAGCTCAAGCAATGGGCAACACTCGCTGAAGTCCTCAATGGTCTTTTTTAGGTCAAAATAGGCCGGCCATTCCTTTACACCACGAGGAAGCTTACGGCATCTACATAGAAATAATATTCTAATGGTTTATGGGTTCATGTTTTTATATGGTTTTAACAGCAGACCACATACCTCTCCAGATTCAGATTAAGTGTACATTGAAGATTCTGTACGTGACTATGTGAGAAAATCTGTTTCCAGTCTATTTCATTGTCTGATAGCTGGGTAGGCACCTACAGACCCCCCTTAAGGAGTGTAGCTGTATAATTCTAATAAACTTGGTCCAGGAGATCTTCATAAACAATTGAACCACCTTACATCTTGATTTCATCTTTTCGTGAGGCTTATGATATGCACTGCTCTGTGCTGTAGAAAAACCCCTGCTCCTCAAAACATGCAGGTTTATTTCTTTACATCATTTAATTCCTGGTTTGATGAAAAGCTCAATTCCTACGTAGGCAATGTATCCCATTTTGTAGGAAAACTATTGAGCTATTCACTAACTTGCTTTAGACATCAAGGGTGAATCTGTCTTTCATAAATAAGATTACAACAAACAAATGAAAGTTCTCTTAGTGAATAAAATAAACAGCAATTTTAACATATATTTCAATCTCGTAAAAAAGTTAACTAAGAAGTTCTCTAAGGAACAATAATCCTCAACACTTCAGAGTCTAAATTGGCTCCTTTACTTTATGAAGTTGGTAATGGATATATTTTTCAATTAAAAATCATTTTTTCATGTTTGAATGAACAAATACATACTCAAATTTGGTTATTGGTGCTAACCAATAATTATAATCATATTTAAGAAATAACAAAACTATTTTAGGCAGTATCTTCTCACCTGTTCTCAAACTCCAGAAGTTCACTGTTAATCTTTCCAGTGTCTAATTCTGACCAAAGAATATCATAGTAGCCACTGACTGTGTCAATAACATTGTTATAGAGATTATAGAGCTTCTGTAACAAATTGAGTTGCTGCTTTATTTCAAGCAGCTGAGGGTACCGAGTAACAGGCAAACCAAAAAGATCTTCTCCACCAGTATAAGTAATATACTTCCGAAAAAGATGATCAAATCTATTCTAAGAAAGAAAAAGAAAAAAATTAAATTAACTACAACTTCAGTAATTAACTAAATATTCAAGATCTGGCATTATTTTTAGAGATGCATTAGTGATGAAAATCTAGTAAATACCAGAAAGACGCAGGACATACTAACAACTTAAACTGTCAGTTTTGTAAATTTTCATGAGAAAATCAATTTTTAGTTAGCTTGGAGGCACATCTTCACAAGTTGACAGGGAGGCCATTTACTCTATATGGCACAGCGATAGAATACTAAATGCTAAGCCTGCACTTGTAAGAGTTGGAACATAACATGCAAAACAAAGAAAGGTGGATGCAGCAAATTCTACCTCCCTAAGTATGCTGTGCAATTATTTTGTTCAAGGGTTGAAATAAGAATGACTACTCTAAGCAAAGACAACCAAAATTTAATTGCCAACTGTAATATAACTGAGGGAACATAGCACAAAGCGAAATGAATAGTACTATGGGAAAAGAAAAACTGTTAGAAGTCATCGTTACAGGAACAGAAATTAATCATAGTACAAAAACATTTCAACAGTAAACATAGTCAATTTAAATGAAAACTTTTAGTACTATTTAAAAAAGAAAAGGAGGAGGAAGATGATTAGGTAGAATCACTAAACTTGAGTAGGCTCTCAACTGGATACTTGAATCTAGTAATTGTTAATCATTATCTATGCAGCCTCTCTAAGCTTCTAAAAAACAATCAAAATTTTAATGACCATTCCTTGAAACTACATAGAAAAATTTCATTAAGTTAAGAAACCTCTCAATCAGTAACCCTATGTATCAATGAAAATTATTTCAACCAAAACTGGTTCATCCTTAGTCTTCAAATGTTAGTTTACTTGCAATAAGTATTAAGCAATATCGTAGACTTAACAGTACCTGAAACATAGTAAGCCTGTCACTGGCTTCCTGAGGCTCTAAACCAGCCACCATTGGCCCATTCTCAAAAAAAGAAACAAATTAAAAGTAGTTAATTTTGAGAGTGAAAATAGCCACAACTTATTTCTAACCAACAATTTTTAAATGCTCAACTCAAACATTTTTGCAGCTGCAGTATTCCATCTCTACATCAGGTAAGATACGAACCAAGAGATCAATTACCAACTAGAACAAGTACTTAATAAAAAAGAACAAATGCTGCAATTAATTGTCTTTTTAATACAGAACCTTTGATAATAGTGTAAAAACTAGGCAATGGTAGCTTCTTTTTCAAGTAAAAAAGCAATACTTTCAAGATGATACAAGACTGGTTCAGCCTGACTCATTTATATTCCACGGAGAAAGAAACTAAGAGCTTAAGTCATTTGTACTTCCATCTAACATCAGAAAAGACTTGTTATATTCTAACATAATTTCTCATTAATCCCAATATTCACATTTGCTCATGCTAACTGGCTGTTTATCATAAGCCTTAAATATCTCAAGTCTTAATCTTCAAGAGCTGATTGCCAGTATTATGTACTTTAATGACAAAAAATCACGAAAGCCTGCCCTGCACTGAAACTCAAATATCAGATTAACAAGAATAAACATTCTTCAGACAGTAGAGGCACATCCCATTTGTCAGTCAACTCCACTCTCTTTCCATGCCCCCACTAGTCTTCAAAAACTTTTAACACAATATACCATAAATACTTACCTGATCATAATCTGAATAGAACTGTGCACAGTCTTCAGTAAAAGTCTTGACAGTACTAATAAGCTCTCCTCTGAAGCTTGGCTGCAAAGCAATGAGCTCATTCTGCACTTCATTTGCACGGACCAGCAGTTTTTCCCAAGTGTAGTGCAAAGTGTCCACCTTCTCTGTCTCCTCCTTGGCCACAAGTAGATCATATTTGTTTAACATGGCATAGGATTCCTATTAGCAGGTTGGACCAAGATACACAAAATGGTAACTCAAGTTAATTTTATACCTATATGTATGCTAACATTTATTTTTAAGGTAATCATTTGTTAGAAAAAGAAAATCTGTCCTTTTTGCACAGCAATTATCACCATCTGACAAACCAGTAACAAACTAGAAGCAACAGGAACATGAAAACTACCTAGTTCTCTCTAACTGCTTACCTTTCACATATCATTCTGCTTTCCAACAGTTTTTTAGAGAGCAGATTGCACTAAGGGAAATAATCTATCTCCAGTTTAAGTACTCCTTCAGTCTACAGGTTTTAACCTGATTTTAATAAGAATATTTTTCCAATCCATGTCTATTTTTGCTATGACCCAAGCTGAATAGTATGGGAGATGAACCATGAGAAAGCATCTAAGTAGAGACCTTCAAGTAAGAAAAGCCAACAAACCTCTATTCCATAAAGACCTTGAAGCCTCACTCCATGTTTTCAAATAAGTATTAGGAAACCACACCAAAAGTTACCACAACTAACATGTTGCAACTATTTCCAATATTATCACTATTCAACATTCAGAATGAGGATTCTACTTAATGGTCCCTTGTTTTCTCAGAACATTGATCTCCACTTGCACCACCAACATATAAACACTCCACATACTCAAACCCTTAGTCAAATTGCACAAAAAAAGCAACTATTTCCTTACTGTAAATTAGTGTAGGGTAGCAATGAATCTTGTGGCATAACAGTTTCATCTGAAAATTTTCATATAAAGTGGAATTATTTCTGTTTAAGTTTCCCCATCTGATCAAATTACAAAAATAGGAACATAACTGTCTGCCATGCCACTATATGGAAAATAAATTAACCTCCATTTCAAAAATCTGAACCATGACTCCATGTGCCTAGGGACTCCAGGCTCCTGCTAGCAGAACTGGAAGGTTAAGAATTATTGGCTTTTGCCTTAGCTCCACATCACATGGCAAATCAGGATAGATCTTAGCAGTAACTTCCAAAAAGTCATCTCCTAAGAGATCCCATTCCCAATTTCAGAAAAGGTTCCAGCTGCAGATATGCTTTGCTTTTCACTATAAACTGCTTGTCCTCCTTTTGCTCTTTCACACAACTAGGGAGGACCCTCACAGCTTCTACGGTTGAGAGATACATTCCTTCTTAGCTGTATTCTGCCAAATATGGAAGGGTCCCATGCTCATATCCTTTATCTGTACATAGAAGTACATACTGCATTCCATGATTTAACTCAGCTCAGAGAAAACAGAATCAGAAAACACAGGTGCAAGACACTTGTCTGACAGCAAACAGTTTTTGCATGTCGAAAGCAGAGTATTAGATTTATCAATATGTGGTTGATAAGAATTCTGAGTTACTTTAAGACAGTAAGGACAAAACCCTGACAATAAACTTATGGGCAGCCTGGAATCATGAACATGTCTTACAAAAAAAACAAACTACTGAACACCTAGTCAATGGTGCATTTTGCCAAATTATAGTATTACTAAATCCATGCTCAGGTCAGAAATGCAGAGAAAGTGTAACTATCTGTTTTTAATTCTGTCATTTGACCAGAAGCCTCTATATTGTCAGATGTTCAATAAATGTATTCTAGTAAGTTAACTTCTTTAAGGAATTCAATTGTTTATCTTCCATTCAACCCTTTATATAGCTAATAAAGCAACTAACTCTCACATTCCCATATAATCTGCCTAACATTAGCTTTGTCCTCTTCTGTAGAATAAGCTAAAAAAAGTTTAAAAAAAGGGAAATCAACGCTTTTCATAAACAGACTTCTTCCACGAAGTACTAAGAGCTTTCTTGCTTTAGATATCTGTATTCTCATCTACCTCTTACCTAAATCACTCAATTTCCATACTATTCACTAAACCACCTCTCACCTCCACAAGTTTGTCCATATCAGAGTTCCATGCAAAAAAGATTACAGAAACACAACATGTCTGCCACTCAACACTTAACACATATTAATCATACCTTTCCAAAGTGCACTGTTAACCTTGAACCCAGAAAATAATTGCTCTGTTGAAACAGTACCCATACACACAACATAACTGTTAACTACCTCAATGGGTCCAACTTGAGAGTCTATGGAGATCTGTAATTCTCTGATGTCTTTTAAAGCGGACATGACTATTCTTATGTCATCCAGATCCTTGATGCGGCGATTTAACTTCTTGCCAGTTTCCTCTATAAAAGTGAGAATTGCTTCCATCTCTGATCGGTATTTCTTATTACAATGACATCCCAGCAAAGTCATCCATGCTTTTGTTTCTGCTCTCAGTGCTAGCTTCAGATCAGCTAAACACATGGAACAATTAATAGATATTTAGGTATTGTAGATAATTTTTAAGATGTACTTTTAAACTTATTTCAATGTGTTCTCCTCACTCCCAGTTATGGTTTTTTAGTCTAACTGTCCATATACAGAGAAGAAATCACATTGACACCTTTGAGTGGTTTATAGAATAGTTTGCAATTCAGGATTGCTTTCCTCCCAATCTTCTTAGAATATATCATCTTTCCTAGTGGAAAGATGAGGCTGGACTCCACACTTGTTATCATGTTCATATATCATTATACACATTTCTGTCCTACACATAACTAAAAATAGGTTAATATTCTCACATTGGTTAATATTCTCTTCTAAGTCTAAAATATTTTCAATTATTTTTTTCAAAGTAACATGGGGGAAAAATAGGAGTCTGATTATGGCAGCTGAAGAAACAGCAAGTTTGATCTGATATTTAATGAAACTAAATGGTTCATCAATGATTTAATCTTTAGAAGTGTTACCTGTAGCATCAGAGGAACCAAGTGACAAACATTTAGAAAGAAAATTGAAGTCTTGCTGAGTTGCTGCCCAAATTCGCAACAATCCAGTCCATTTCCCTAAAGCTCTCACACTTAATTCTGATTTCCACTGCAGTTTTCAGAGAAGTCAAAAAAACTCAATATCAACAAAAGCATTACATAACATTTTAGCTGGATACAATTTCAACCCTCTTGCTTATTCATTCCCTGTTCAGATTTAACTTGCATCTTTCTTTTTACAGTGTCCCTTCCCAAGCTCAGCTCTCACACCTGATGGTCTTTTGAATTTATTTAATGTCAGAACTACCTCACCTCAATTGAGTTTCAACAGCCAGTTTGTTTCTCTAATTCTTTGCTTTATGATATAATTAGAGACACTGGCTAACACACTTGCCTAATGAAGAAAACATTTTGCTTCTCAGATTTGACATTCACTGCAAAATCAGTTGCATGCATTTCTTACAGTCCGTCATAGTTCCCAACTGTCCTGCCTGTTACACTGGTGCAAAATGCTTATGTAAAATTTAGTTGGGTGGTGTGGAACCTGAGCCACAAAAAAAAAATGAAGATCTGCGGCCTGGCTTTCATGGCAAACAGAGAATCAGCAACAATAGGCATTTTTCACTGAACTGTGTTAAATAGAAAACTTTTCAGCTGTTTAATTACACACAGCCAGACAAGGAGAACAGCAACATAATTGTATCTCTTACTCCCATTAAATACCTTCCTATGGGGATCAGTGACAGAAGGATTGGCAAACATCTACCAACTCCAGCTGAGCCTCACAGATACCCTTGTGTTTGTGTTTCATTAGCCTGCATTTACAACCCAAGCAGCTAACAACCATTCTTTCTCTTTCTCCTTTCCATCTTTAACCTAGTTCACCCATCCAAAACTAAGCACCATCTCTCCTTCCTACAGGAGTCAGAAACTATATGTCTCTGGAGAGAAGTGGAAAGCTCAACACTACCAGTGTACAGTGCAATCGCTCCCACGCAGATGTATTCAGGCTCAGAATCAATTTTCAGTTCCAAGCCTTGGAAATGCAGAATTTCAGATTCAAATTCAGAGAGTAATGGGTTCCCCATCATTAATTTATCAATGGTTTCCTCCTTGTCCTTCTGCCATATATGGTGGTAACAACTAAAACTCTCCAAAGCTGTAAGAACCTCCTGAAACATATTAGAAGTTCAAAGAAAGATTGTCAGCATTATATTTATAGCACACATGTAATTTCTTAGCATGTGCTTGTTAGAATACTTTAAGAACTCTGTAGTGGAGCAGGCTGCATCACCTCACTAAACAGAAGCCTGCTGGTTAACTTATGTTGAAGCAAGTTCCATTAGCAATCACAAGCCTTGCCAGGAACTGTGTACTAATCATATTTAATATATTGAATCAGTTACAGTATTTTCCAATGAAGTGATTCTTCAGTCAATAAAACTTTAGGAATCAGTAGAAAGTAAAGTAACTTAAGACTAGGATGCAGTACACAATTCCTTCCCTACCACTTACCACACTAGCAATTGAAACCCGAATTCCAAGGCCCAACATAACAAACAACAGTAACTCAATTTGTCCTCAACTAACGAAGTTCGGAGACACATTTCTTTGTGTATGACATTGGTGATGTTAACATTGAATTCTACACTCAATCCACATATCTTTGATTTTAGTATCTTAAGGAGTGTGCAACAGAATTATCTTTCTAGTTCTCAGGAGTTCGGGAAAACATCAAAGTTAAATCATCATCACTTCAGCTAACTAAACAAGTAAATGAGAGGTGACTGCTACAGGAGATAATCAACACCACAACTTACAATAAACTCAGTGCTTGAAGGCACCTGGTTTAAGTGACAAAGGTTACAATTACAAAATATTAAGTACCCAAATACAAAGGTAAATATCCACCATTATCAACTGCACCTTAATCTTCCGCACAAGCCTGTATTTCATTGTGCTAGTTATGCTACCACTGAAGTTACAAGACTGAGTCCAAAATTTCCACTTGGCAAGGCTCCATTGTAAGGTCGGACTGGGCCCAGGAGGGGGCAGAGGTCCCCAAAGGAGTATCAGCTCAATACTTACAGTCAATACTAGAGAGAGTATAAAATAAGCAAAGGGCAAAGAAATGATACATATCTCAAGCTACCTCCTAATCTCCAATAGCAAATCCTATGCAGCACTTCACAAATGCCAAGCCAACAAAAAGTTTTATTCTAAAATCCTTCTTTAACTCCTCATAATGGGCCAGAAGTCATGCTGACTTCTTTAGAATTTCCATGTGAATACAATTGTATTTAACACTTATAGAATTGGTAATAATTGTACATCAAATACACACAACTCAACAATACCTAGAGTTTATTATGTTTTACCAATTGGAGGCATGTTTATCAGATTAAGTTTTACTTCATGTAACATTCAAAACATAATAAATTTTTGAACAGAGTATACTTAACCCATGTTACACTTAAGAACACTTGCAAATTTGCAGTCACATGTTTTTGATCCATGATCCTACACTTCCATTCATATGTTTAATCATGGCTTTAAATGCCTACCCTCATTGCGCAAGGATATTAAAATTAAAACATTAATGTTACTCAGATAGTGATATTAAATTAACATCTCAATTGTCTTACCCTTTTTGTAGAATTAATAGCAGTGCTGAGTAAAGATACTAATTTAATAATTTCTTTGTTCTCTGAAACAATCTTGAAGTAGTTCTGGCTTCGCACTGCATCAGACGAACTGAGTGATGCTGCATCCGACACACTGTCTATAAACGCAGATTGACATACAAATTCAGTTTTAGGACAGACATGTTGTTTAGGCCAAGCCACTACCTACAGACAAAAATCCATGACCTATCTTCCAGTAAGCATACATTATGAAGTTAAACATGCTTATTAATCAATAAGGCAATTAGAAGTCTAAGTAGCCAATATAATTACCACAAATTGATGAACCTACCCATTTTAGCAAACTTGCTTCATCTAGGCACTCTGTCAAATTTGGAAAAAGTTCCAGTCCTATCTTTCAAGTACAATCTTTCCTTTTCTCTCACACATCCCCAAGGTTTAACCTGTACACTTCACCTAAGTGATTTACTGATGTGTCAGCATTGAGCAAATCCATAAATGTTTTATTATTAGAAATAACATGGGGTAGATGACAATTTACGATTTGAAATACTAATTAACATTAAATTTGAGATGATCATAGCCAGTAGACAAGAAAAAGATAAAAGGAAGGTCCATTAGTTAGCAAATACCACCAGACTGAAGTTACCATCATGTCTTAGTTTATCTCGGCCAAGAGTAATTTTTAGTTTTGAAAAAAAAATATCATTTCTTAACCAGTTCAAATATTACTCTCCCACTTTCTAGGTGTATAAGAGAGAGCTAACCTAAGAATACTCAATATATTTTTAAGTACCTGAAGTATAAAGTCGAACAATTAATTGGGCTTGATTCTAAACCATTTCACAGGAGAAAAACACAAAGATCTCTTAAATACCTTCAATAACTTAATTCTATGTCTGATCACAAAAGAGATTAATTGAAAATCCTTTTAGAAATTTTAACCTGTTCAATCCTCTACACAATCCTCTCTCCATCAATACTGCAACTGATAGACATTTCTATTCAACACCAGGTTTTGTTTAACTTTAACTTACCCTTCTTAAAGGAACTTCAGCACAAGTTTTAAGATATCATTTAAACATGCCAACTTAGGAACCACACTGGCAAATCACAAAAGCTATTTTGTGATTGTGTAGCAATAGTGACTATATTTGTTTTCCAAATGCATTCACAATTTCTATTGTGCTGCCCAAGCTGGTACCCTAACAGCTTTCAACATGCTGCAGGTACAACCCAAAGCACTACAACTGAGAGGCACAAAAAATCCCCTCACTCAAAGCCACACAGACAGGTATCTTCAGGCAACCCTGGTTTCTAATCACAAAGAGAAGCTCTGCCATTGCTATTTTTATCCTATTTCTTCTCTGAGGTAGTTTAAAATCTGCAAAGTCTTTGTTCTACCACTTCTGATGCACCTTGTATTTGATGTTCTTGAACACATTCTGTATAAATCATATTGACCTAACAATCAAATTGAGTGATGTCAAGAGTTTGTCATTACCATGGTTGTTTTTCATTCCAGTCTCTTCAATTCCATCATCAGAATCACTGTCTCCGTTCTCGCACCACAACACAGCCACTTTTCTCTCTAACATTTTCTTCTAGGCAAGAAAAAATTTCATTTTCTATTTGCACAGTAGCTCTGAAACATTGGGTTTAAGTAAGGGTGTTAAAGACACAAACCTTTGATACTCTCTCCTTACTCCACTGTCCAACTCCTTTCATTACTTTCACAATACTATCTACAGCTTTATTAAGCGTCTGCTGTACCTCATCCAAAGAGGGTGTCATGATGATATTAGGGATAGATAGGTTAATACTAGTCTTAATTATAGGATGAGCACTTTTTTCCTGCTTAGAAGCACTGTGATTTTCTAAATGAAAGACAAAAAAGGAAAGAATTCTGTTCACGCTTTTTCCAAGATGTCAAACTACCCATTGTAATGATATAAATCAATATATACAGCCTAGTGTTGAATATGAGTGTAATGTATAAAAAAAATTCCTGAGTAAATTACAAGATGTATTGATGAAGTCTACAGCAGCAGAAACAAAAATCAAGTGCCTGTTTAGCAAGAAATTATCTGACTTGTACTCCCAGTCAGCATATTGAATTGGGCACAAAACATCCTTAGAATCTCACAATATTGTATGCCTTACATGCTATAGACACCAAATGCAAATGCCTTCATTTTTGTTTCTTTAAAGTATGCAACAAGTAAACACTTAAATAGAGTGTTCCATCATAATGTGATGGATCTTAAGGCAATTAGTAAGAGAAAGAACACATCTCTATTGGGGTTTTTTTGTGGGTTTTTTCATACAGTTTTATGTAAAAAGCAAGGTCAAAAAGGTAACCACTTAACAAGTCTAGCTTCAAATATAATATCTGGCTTCAGAACAGTACAGTCACTCCTAAAAGAAACAGCATCACACTCACACATTCCTACTGTCACAGGAAAAAAAGTCCTTTGGAAATATATCCTGTTAACAACTGATTTAACAAGACAGCTTATTCAAACTCACTTTGTTCTCCCCTTTTTGAAATATGTGGTTCTCATAGTTCAGATATATTACATATACATATTTCTTTTTATAGGCTACCTAAGAAGCTGATCGTGGAAGATGCATGGATGCGCTTGCGTATGGTCTCCAGAGTGTTTCGAGTGACTTTCAATAGGGCATCAATATTACAATGATTGAAGTAGGAAAGCAGTTCCTTGGCTTCTTCCTCTAACATTTCTAAATCTGTCTTCCTCTTCGCTGGAGGAGACAGTCCAGCCCATATCTCACTGGAATGGCACACTGAAGTCAAGCTTTTTGATCCTCTTAGCTCTTCTGTTGCTAAAACATCAGACATCTAGTTAGCTAAATTACCTTTAATGGAATTGAACACACAATAAAGCAACACGTGCACAGGTATCTGACATATAACTATATTTTATAGAAGTACAAATTATAGTCATTCATAATCTATAGCTGAATGTAACAGTCCTTTTACTCCTATCTTCCTTCTCTACTCAATACAAACTGACAGGATTATCACCAAAATTTAGATATTTCTTATAATCTTTCTCTAGGAAGTCCAGCAATCAGCCAAGGCCTGTAAGTAGCTGCTTCTATGACATTAACATCTCAACATGCAAGTTAGACTGATAATATTGACCTAATTTGCAGATAATAGATGATAGTTAGACAATCCATTATCCAGGGAAAGTCAACCAAAAGTCTCTAGCCATTAGATACTGATTGATCGGTCAGCTAAGCTACAACATCCCCCAACACATACTACCAGTATGCATAAGAAACACAAGCACCTAGCTACAATACCATTTTCTTACCTGTAATTTTTCTCCTTATTTCACCAGTGGGTACAACTGACTTATCTTTTCTAACCTGTACCTCAGTCTCAAGTAACATGTTAATCAGTTCATTTGCAGCGTCTTCCACCAGTGAGCTTTTCAAATGTAAAGTCTGAGAACCTTTTAAACAGAGCTCCTGTTATCAAATCAAAACAAACATGTTTTATCTTTATGGTTCTCATGTCTATTTCACAGTCATAGCAGCCTTTATTAACACAAATGTCAAGGTCTCAGATTTGTGAAATGCAAGTTCAATACACAATATTTTCAAATTGGTCTGTTCTGAACTATTTAGTGTTGGATTCTTTGTTGTACCAAGCCAGCATCATAAATGTCTTTCAAAATTGCTGTGGCTTGTTTCCTAAATCACATGACTCATCCATAGCCAGTATCATGAATCAACTTTTATAAAGTCCAGTTCTATTAAATGGGTCCCAAGCTTTCGAATGTATACATGGGAGATTTAACCTTTCTTTTAGTGATTGTCATTTTATATTACTTGGCTGCGCCATAAGGAGAATTAGCCAACCACATTTCCTATTTATAGATAGGAAATAAAGTCTACCAAAAGCTGTATGTATGATTAGAATATATAAGAAAATAATTAACTGGGGGGAGGAAGAAGCAAAGAATGAGTTAATAAAATTCAAAAATATATTATTGTGCTTCTATTTCTTTGATACTTATGGCAAAACTGATCTAGTGTGCTTTAGCCAATTATAATTTTTAACAAGAATAGCCTTTTGATTTTTTTCTTTGTTATCTCCTATTTCTTTAAGCTTAATCAAACCTTGCTACCTCCATTCAATTAAAAATCAATAATTGGAAAAATTCAGTCATCAGCAAGACTCAGTCATTGCCAAGTTTTAAGGCACAATCTTTGATCTTCCTAATGATTCAGTCTAGTTGAGAGCAAAGACAGATATGATTTGCAGTATCACAGCAACTACTGAACAAAGTACTACTTTTTTTTTTTTCCCCCACAGTATAACTACTTCTGTTGCAGCAATTTCTTTAGAAACTTCAAATCACCTGTTAGGTGATAGGTCTTATTTGTAGTCCCTTCTAATTAAAAACTAGATTACGCTTACAAACACCATTACTATTTTCATTGTACCCATAACTCAGGTTACCATACCACTTACTCCGCTAACTCAAATTGATCGGCTGTTATGGTGTTGTAATTGGTATACAGAAGTTCAAGTTTTCTTGCAGAAGATCAACATCAAGAAATATCAATTATCACACCATGCTGAGATGTACTCTCACATAATTTAACTTTAGTGAATATATCTTTTAGAATCAGTCCTATCAGGAAAGCAGCAGCAGGTCAACAAAAACAAAACGAACCATGAAACCAAAAAAACCCACCAACTATGAATTGTGAAGCTTTCACTCTGTAAAATATTAAGTTTTACTTCGTATTTAACAAGGTCAGCAGTTACATGGGACAAAAGAGGAAAGGCCAAAAAGTACGCTAAGAGGAACAAAGCTTTGATTTGTAGTATTTATGCTATGAGAGGCCAGACATGGGGATTAGTTAACACAATCCTCTACAATCTTTTCCAAAGCCAAGTTTAATTCACAATAACACACAAGTTAAACATTATAACCTAAAGTGCCAGAATATCTCTTATTGCCTCACGAAAATCGTTCTGACATTCAATTTTACTACTAGCTTAAACAGCTTTCTAACAACTTAACACGCTTACAGTTAATCCCCCACAACATCGAAGGATTTTAATGGGGTCTAAGAAGGGAGCTTTTCCCATTGTACTTTCACCCAGGTACTCCTGAATATAATTTTGCACATCCCATTACCAAATTCAGGATACCTTGAAATTAATAGAGATATCCAGCGCACCATCATTTCAATAGTGTTAACTCTGCCAGGCCATGAAGTGCATTTGTTACGGAGCTATTCACAGGGATCAGATGGGCAGACCCCTTAAAGGCACTAACAAGCAACAATGGCAAAAAAGATACTATCACAGAGTAAAAACATTTAAATCAAGTTATATCAAAGCATAAAAGAAATAACATACAGCTTCTGACTTGACATTAAGAAGCTCAGGAAAGAACAGCTCAGACCTCTTAGCATTTGGTATTTTTGTTCCTTTTTAAGGTTCCAACCAATCAAGTGGGGATTGCCTTATTTCAGTTTTCCATGCACGTTTCATTAATTCTGCACTGTTATTATCTCATAAAAAGGCAAAACATCTTAATTCAAAATCATTGAACTCTTTCTTACAAAACTTTTATCTAATAACCTTAGTCTTTTGGAGAAATTCTTCACAGCTCACTGGTTCCTCTTCTGGCAACTTACAGAGCACCACTCTATTCATTTCTTGAAGGACAGCATCAATGCGAAATTCAATCAAGTCATTCACTCGATCAAGCAATAACTCCAGCCCAGCTTTTAAAGCAAACAAAGGATTCAAGACAAGCTTAGAAGTTGAAAACAAACTTTGCAGAGTCCTGCTTAAATTTTGACTTCAAATTATAATATTCAATTTTATATCAATTCTACACCTTAGCCATCTTACTTGAAATATCTGAATTTTTACTGCCAGGTTCACCATTGAAATTCTAATTTATTTTTTTCATAAAATATGCTCATCCAGCATCTTCTACCCATATCCTAAAAGATAATAGGCAAAATATTAAGTATATATGTAAGATGAGCTTAAAGTATACGCATTTCAAACAACAAAATATTAAAACTGAATTGAGATACAGGAATATTTCTCCTTCTCCTATAGCTTGAACTAGTTACCACTTGGAGAACTCGGTAGCAACAGAAACTTGACAGGTAAAATGTATATTCTTCAAAAAAAAATGTTAGAAGCCAAATAACAGTTAACTGAAAAAAAATCACTAGAATTTTCACAGTTTAATAGCAATTTGCTTTCAATGTTGAAATTGAAATAGCAGCAAGGTGTCTGTTCCAAACTAAAACTACTTGTATTATTCAAAATTAAATGGAATGTAATGTCAGGTTAGCATCCAAAATGCATTTAAATTTTCCTTTTGAACTCAAGGAAACTCCCACTGAAACTGCTTATATCATTTCAAAAAACAAAATCCGGTTGATGCAGTTAAGCTGAAGCAAAAGGAACTCAGTATCTTCAGAAACGATACACATCTCTGCAATCTTATAATCTTTTGAAAGACTAGAACCTCATCTGTTTTCTAAAGTTGTGGCCCAAGCTATGTGGGCATTAGTTTTAAGAAGACCGATGTTCAAAAAAGGTTAATGTGAAAATCTATTGAGCAGTGACAGTGCCTACTCAGTCAAGACATGGCCTGAGAATTGTTCTGTACATTACAGAAACAAAAAGCAATATTAGGAAAACTCTGAAACCTAGGGAGTCTTTTGAAGAATAGCTATTATTCTTGGAATTCAGAATACACAGGACCTTTTGCACATTACCTTACGCTTGATTTAACCCTAACTGCCATCTCATCCATATTAGTAAAAATTTGACAGATAGATGAAACAAAAAGTAGGGGTTTTTATAAAACAAAGCTTTCATGAAGTACTGGACAGGTAAAAATTCCAATTGCCTTCACATATAAGGCAATTAAGTGCAAATCATATAAAGGATAGTAAGCTTAATAATACAGCTTGCATTTATATAGAAACAAAAAATAGTTAAAGGAAGGAGGCAAGCAATTCACCTAACTTGTGAAAAACTGTATTAATATATTTTTCAACATTTAAGGATGTCCACGTCAGTAACATTAGACCTGGCTGCATAGCATCATCCACATTTGCCAACCAAGGAGCTATCAGTTGTTCAATAGGATGTTGTATTTTCAGTTTAATTCTTTTATATTCTGTCAGCATCATCTGAAATAAACAGAGAATGAAAGCATTAGTTAACATACACTGATTTGAACCTCTTCACACAGGCATATTTATTCTAACTTAAATAAAAGATCATTCTGGATGCACATTACTGACATAGTTTAAAAAAGAATAAGTTCTTTGGGAAGTATTTGCATTATTTTTCACGGAATTCTCTATTTGAGGTTCTTAATAATGCAAGTACTACTTCATGTGGAAATTCATCTTAATAGATTGAACTGCTTTTGGTTGGGATGAAGTTAATTTCTTTTTTTTTTCATAGTGACTCATGTGATGCCATATTTCAGATTTGTAATCAAAACAGGGTTGATAACACACCAATGTTTTGACTATCACTCAACAGTGGTCATACAGCATTGAGGCCTTCTCTACTTCTCACACTGACCCACCAGGGAGTAGCCTATGGACACACAAGAAGCTGTGAGGGAACTCAGCTGGGACAGCTGATCCCAGCTGACCAAAGAGATATTACAGCATCACAGATTCATAGGGGTTGGTAGGGACCTCTGGAGACCATCTAGTCCAACCCCCCTGCTACAGCAGGATCACCTACAGCAGGTTGCACAGGATTGCATTGGGCTTGGAATATGTCCAGAGAAAGAGACTCCACAACCTCTCTGGGCACCCTGTCCCAGTGCTGTGTCACTCTGAGTAAAGAAGTTTTTCCTCATATTCAGAGGGAACTTCCCATGTTACAGATTCATCGAATCATCAAGGTTGGAAGAGACCTCAAGGATCATCCAGTCCAACTGTCCCCCCTCCACCTATGAACGACTAAACGATGTCCTTCATTACTGCGTCTAACCTTTCCTTAAACACCCGCAGAGGTTTGTACCCATTGCCCCTTGTCCTGTCACTGCGCACCACTGAAGAGAGTCTAGTCCCCTTCTCTAGACATCCACCCTTTAGATACATATAAGCATAAAATACCCTCTCCGTCTTCTCCAGGCTAACCAGACCCAGCTCACTCAGCCTTTCCTCTTAATTGAGATGCTCCAGGTAGCCCATACCTATAGCAGCATGGTCAAAAATAATTATGACCAGTGGCTAAGGCAACTGGGTTTTTTTTGCCTAGAAATAAGGATGCTGAGGGGAGACCTGTTCACCTCTTCAACTACCTAAAAGGACACTGTAGTAAGGTAGGTGTCAGTATGTTCTCCAAAGTAACAGGTGACAGTTACTTTGGAGAAGTAACAGCTTGTTAGTGCTAGATTAATGGTTGGACTTGATGATCTTAAAGGTCTTCTCCAACCTCAATGATTCTATGCTTCTGTAAAACCTGGGGGGAAGAAGGATGGGAGACATCTAGAACTATGGCATTTGTCTTCCCAAGTAACAATGACACATCCTTACTTTCCTGTAGATGGCTAAACATCAGCCTACCAATGGGAAGTAATAAATGAATTCCTTGCTTTGCTTACGTAGCCAATTTTTGCTTTCCCTATTAAATTGTCTTTACCTCAACTGACACATATTCTCACTTCAAGCTTTTTGGATTTTCTTCCCCCATTCCACTGTGGGGAGTAAGCGAGCAGCTGTGTGATGTTTAGTTGCCTACCAGGGTTACATCACAACATAGAAAAAGGTTTACAAATTTCATTCTCTAAATGAATGTTCCAGGAGACAAAAAGCCCAAGAAAGTAAAAAGTATCTAAGTGATACAGTTTTACTTGTTTTGCAAAAAACAATCCTTGCAATAACTTTATGACTTCATATGACTTTTTTTCCTCATTCCAGCATCAAGTGGCCCTCTGAAGCTATGGATCTCTGGATACCTATCTTTGAATCCTCACCTTGAACCATCCAGAACCTTGTCTGTTCTTAAGTACACAAAATGATCCAAAGGATTTAAAAGATGAGAGAAAGGGAAATTTAGGGTTTAGGTTTTGTGGTTTGCTCTTTTTTTGTTGGTTTTTTTTTGTTTGTTTTTTTTTTTTACTGTTCAGACATCTATGTAAAACCCTGATGAGGGAACTACACTGCTACTTGCTGGATGCTTTACACTTTTTAAAGGCATACCACCTGTGTCTCCCTTCCAGCTATCCTCTCAAAATAAAGTGTATCCAGGGTTGACTCCATTACTGGATGACAGATAAATTACTGTTTAGAAAGCAGGCAACAGCACAAGGCATTTTGTAAGCCTCCTTTCTTCCCCATACTCATCGCTTGCCCAACCTCTGCAGAGCTTTCTTAAACCCATGCATCTTTCAAGTGACTTCACGAAAAATACAAAGCCAAGAAATTCTTTTTAGAAGTTCCTCAAGACAGTCAAAGATAAAAGATGTATTTGCCAATGTTTTCTTAATGCATAGTAGTTGATCTTCATTTTTTCTCTTCTATACATATAGAGCCTAGACATCTTAATGTACACTACACACACATAAAATAACCCACCTGCAAATTGTTGACAGTCATCTTATACCAGTCTCCCTTCTGTTGAATCACACAAGCAAATGGTGGGATTTCAAGGCACATGTGAGCCATGCAATCTGTTTCTCTGATTAAAGTTAATATTTGAGGGTCAAAATTCACAAATAATTCTCCTGTTTCTGGATCTTTTACTAAGAGACATGCCTGAAGGCCTCTTTCAGTTAATTCAACCTGCAGGAAACAAAGTCATCAGTCCTGATCAGAAAAGACAGTACAATGAAATACTTTGGTTTTGACATAAATATGACCAGACCTTAACAACATGATCTTTATGTACCCAAATGTTCAATCAATTTGATTGTTCTTTATCCAACAGACATTTTTCTTAGTTCTCTGATAGCATAAGCTGCATTCCCCAAGCCAACACTAAAGGTAAAGCCGTGGACTTTCTTTCTTCAATCCTCTTAAATCTGAATTCTCATTTCCTTAACACTTTATCACACATTCCGCAATAAAGCTGCACACAACCTTCTTGATGAACAAACTTATTCTTAGATAACTTGCTCAGATACCTTTTGGGAAAAAAAAACAAAACACTTAGGCTCATTTTTCCTTTTGCTTTTTTGCCACTCCCTAACAGTTGTACCACGCTCCAATCTTAATGGAAATCCCAGTTATATCCAACCTCTTGGTAAATTTTTAAAGACCAAAATTAATGTTTATTATAGATTTTTTGTAATTCTTAAAAGGAAAGTCTAATCACACTATTGTTTTAACTGCCTTATATGAATATTAGAATACTATTTGTTCTCCATGTGATTAGAAGGGAGAGCATTCATGAGACCACAACACACTGACAATTTGGCTTATACCAGCAAGCAGTCACACTAAGTAGGGACATTTTTCCTACATGAGTATCTTTGCTGCTATTCCTATTTTCTAGCTGTCCTTTTAGTGACAATTTTATTGTTCTTTGTTCACTTCTCAAATTTCATGCATCACACTACACTGACATGGAGCTCGGTTTTACGCAGTACTTTCATAACCCATTGATTACTTCCAGTATATTTTTCTTTTTTGAAGGAACACACACTGCAAATTTGCACCACCTTTCCAGGTCTAAAATGTGGTTCACTGCACTTTTGCTTCATTTGTATCACGTATTATCATGACATTTTACAAAGCATTTTTCAAGAAAGCATGTACTTCAAGTTTTGTCAGTGAAGTTGTCATGCTCTATCCAATACCAAAGTCACTCAGCACAGCTGCCTTAAATACAAGCCGAATTTTTCCTCTGCAAAGTTCACCAGAAAAATCTTACTGCACATTTCTTTGGACTTCAGACTCATTTTCACTATTTATCTCTTGCTCTCCCATTTACAGTATTTTCATGCAATTTTTTGTAATTAAGGTAACAGAAATAAGGGGTACATTGAAGGCACAAATCTTACACTGCCATATAATTATAGTAACTTCCACATTTCCCTGTATTTTATTAATATGTCCAAGTAGATTATCACTGACTATAGCACAAAAATAACGGCTTTAAATCTTATGCTATTAAAAAAGTGGATAAATGAGGTGGTGACCATCCAGTAACAAGCAGGCAAAGGCAGGAAAAAATGTTCAGAGGTAACAGTGCCGCTAAACTTAATTATTTCCACTGTATAGACTGGTAGGAGCTACAGCTTTATTTCTACTGCATTTGTATTCCTCACAAGACACTTGGCCCCATTTGTTTTGCTGTTGTTCAGGAGTAGAGCAGGAGCTCCACCTCGTGTTCTATACTACTCATGCCACATCAGTCTGCCCTTGTTGCCTCAAGAAGGGACTACTGAACACTATCCAAATTTTTTTTGCAGTATCAGGTAGACAAATGCATTGATGTTAAAGCAGATATACTTTTCATGTACTTTCAAGGCACAAGTGCTCATTTCAAAATTGTGTTCAAAGCTGCCTGTTCCCACCTAATGAGTATAAGGTTGGAGCAAACTCAGCAAATTTATATCCCTTCCAAGTGGCATTTCGATCTGCTATATAAGGAAACAGACATTTACTTTTAACACAGATCAGAATGAGATCACAGATCGCTAGGACCTCACAAATAAAGGCACCAGTTCAGGAGATGCCTTGGATGTTACAGTTATTTTGTGAAACGTGAACTTGTCTCCTCTGTCAAGGCATTATACATGTCAGAAAACCTGATCACTAGATCATCTAGCCAAAGGAGACAGAGGTAGCCCCACAAGAAGCGTACATCCTCCTTAGTCTTCATAGCTGGGACAGAGAATACATATTATAAGTGCCCAAACAACAACATGATAGCAGAAGGTATAATTCAGTGAAAGCTATCATGAGCATACTTGAAGCCATGCAGGTTCTAGATTCAGATTAGAGATTCTGATACTTCTTGAGATTTGAGAGGCTGAGGCCATTTTTTTTTTTCTATAACATGCTCCTTGCAACACAATGGTGAAACTGGATAGGTTTCATAGAAAATATGTCAACAGGAAAGTAGAAACTTGCAGAGATTTAAAGGCTATACAGTAGTCCCTGCAGAAGCAACTGGATAACAAAGATAAACAAGGTTATACTAAAGTTCTTTGTATAAAACCCAGACAGCAAAATCAGTCAAATGAGATTTAAAATTTAAGATAAACCATGTTTTCTAAAGAAAATTCAGACTCCCTTAGCAAATGGTTGATAGAAAACAAATTGACTCTGTACTGCATCTGGCAGAGATGGAGTTAATTTTTTCCATAGCAGCTTGCATTGTCCTGTGTTTCAGACTTGTAATCCAATCAGTGCTGCTAACACACTGTTTTAGCTATCGCTGAACAGTGGCTGTACAGCATCAAGGCCTTCTCTTTTTCTCACTCTGCCACCCGCAGCGAATAGACTGGAGGGGAAAGGAGTGGTGCACAAAAGGTTGGAAGGAAACATAACCAGGCAGATGTCCCAAAATAACCAAAGGGATATTCTATGCCATGCAACATCATGCTCAGCAATAAAAAGATGCATATTTTGTTTTCTTTCTTTCTCCCTCCACTTCAGTTACTAAACAACTTCTTACCTCAACCCACAGATTTTCTGGCTTTTAGTTTTCCTTTCCTCCCCCCCGTCTGACTGGGGGTGAGTGGGAAGAAGTGAGCAAGCGGTTATGTGATGTTTAGCTGCCTGCTAGGGTTAACTCACAACCAGCTCAACACACACTTGTGCACTCAGTATGTTATTTCTACAGCATGCTCTAGCTGTTGAGACTGGATGCTTTTTACATGTACATTCACTCAGAGGGTACCCATGGGTTATTACTGAAAAACAAATCCATATTGTCCAGACCAGAAGACACCTCTGTGTCTGCTTTTACCTTAAGCTAACCAGCTGGCAAAACTCCTCTCTCCACACGTGATCTTCTCGCACCAGCATCGGCAGGATATGGCAGAGACAGAAGGGCAGCTGTGGCCTATTATACATTACCGTAATACATATGTTTCCTTTTAACTTCTTAGTTATAACACAAGTCTTTCAACTGCTAAATTCAGCTGGAGGCAGTACAAGTACTAGTAGAAACACTTTGTTATAAATACCTTTTCTCATTCCATTCCTCACTTAAGAGGCATCCTAACTGTACAGCTTAGCATACCTGACTACTGCTGTTAACCAGAGATTCCTTCACACTAAGCCAGTGACAGAGATCCAGTCTGGTGGGTAAACCTAGACATTAGTATGTAACAAAAAAATGCACAACCTTTTTTTAAATCCTTCCTAATCAAAATCAGCTGGTTTACCTGCTGAAGCCATCCCCTGTGGTAGATCACCTCAAACTCCGTAAGAACTCTCGCTACTTTGTTGTAGTTGCGGATTATGCGCTTGCCATCTGGTGTTTGCAGAACAGCCGGGTGCTGCTGGAAAGACTCCATGGGCTCCTGGATCCTATGGAACAGGTGGCGTGCCCACAAGATCTTACCAGCTATTGGAGGCAAATTACGTGCCAGTGGAGGGTCCTGCTTCTGCCTAGTGTAGATTTTACAGACTGTTTCTATGTCATTACCGTAGTTTTGAAGTACTTTATGATACTTTTCATCAATGCCAAGATTTGGAATTTGTAATCTGCTTCAAAAAATAATAAATAAAAAAATCCTTAAATACTTCCGAAATTCTTTTGATGCATTGTTGCAAAATAGTCATTCCAGATTCCCTTACATTCTTTAGAAAATAACTACTATAGCAGCAGAGCTCTCACTAAAGCTTAAACAAATGCTGTCACAACCTTATTCCAAGCAACCAACATGTAGATCAGATGATAAAAGTTTCCAAGTAAGCCTACACCTATTCTGTTTTGTCATTGTTTTCAAACACTGAGCTAAAATTATGTGACAACTGTAACCAACCTGCCACTAGCAGTCTACTCCATTAAACAGATTATAAGAAAATTGACACAATAAGACTAAGGCTGCTTTGCAACAATGTGAATTTATCAACACAAATTTCACTGTTTCCTAATACAAGCATTTTACTCTGTCCAAACTGCATTGGGGGAACACATTAATGTTATTGTTCAAGGACAAAGCTAAGGCAAATATGTTCACAGCCATGAAGTATTCCTGTACTTAAACTAATTTTGAACAACGAAGTTAAGATCCACTTATATTTTGCATTTTCCAATATAAAAATAAGGAGCTTTATTCATCCACACTGCTGAGAAGACATCCCTTCACCGAGCTGAACAATTTTGAGTAAGACAAGGTTGAGTTTTTTGTTTGTATTTAAGGAGACGTCTCCTGCTCTACTCCCCCCCACTTCCCACCATCCTCAAAGTGTTATTTCCATTGCCTGGCAGAACTCTAACCATCTAGATAAGACACAGTACCTTTCAAATTTCTTCAACATAGTCAGTGCTCTTTGAGTGTTCAGAATATTTTCAAATGTGATGTCCATGAAAATCCTTAATTGATCCTGAAGGAAAGCAAACAATCCTACAGCAGAGAACTACATAAGCACATACCTCAAATATGCCTGGTATTATTTGACAGGATTTATCATGCACTATGAGAACTTAATTTCTTTATATGAAACTAATCTCAGTAAGTATCAATTTTTCCTTCCTTCCCTCAAGAATTAAACCAAATACAAACAATTTTCAGGGCATTTTATTTCCAAGTTCCCTCTGCAGCTGTGCAACCAACAACAGCTTTTGTACCCTCAAGTGTTCCACCATGCTAAGAGCCCTCAAAGAATGCTTGCTTAGCTCTTCAGCACTCAAACCAAGCCAAGCATTTAATTCTTTACTTAGAGAAGATAACCCTTCCTTCCACCAATCTATGATTTCAGAACTATAGCAAAGTTAATAATCTGACTTACTTGTGCTATGCTCCCATTCACACAATGAAATCCTCCTTTTTGCATTATTCTTGCTAGCATAACTTCCAAATAAAATACAGTACTGAAAATCTTTTTGTTGGAGGCCCACAAGGCCTCCAATGAGACTGGTCTGAAAGTTAGATAATGAATGCAAGCTTTAAAAGTCATACTACATAAGAATTTTTTCGATTTCAGAATATAAACTTGGAGTTTTACAGAATTTCTTTGTTGTTAACTCAGAGGTATTTTTGTTTTCATGAGGGTTCATCATTAAATTAAATTCCTCTTTGAATCCAAAAACCTACGTGAAGGTCATGTATTCCTTCGCAAAACTCTTCATAGTCTTGGTCAAAATCAGTCTTCCGTTGATCCAAGAAATTGTAATGCCTTTTCTTCATGATCTCAACAATGCTCTAAACAGTTTCACAGAAGAAGAAAATTATCAGAATAAAAATTGTCTTATCAAAAAGGCTTATCACACCAGAATATTTAGCTCACCATGCTGTGAACATTCATATTTTACCTTTGCCACTAGTTACCAGTATTTGCTGAACAATATCAGCAAACCACTTAAATGACATTTGCAGGAAACAGCTTAGTGCAATGGCCATATGAATTTCATTTATATTATTTATGTTTTAAGTGAATTGAAAAGACAGAAATTTTGTACTTCTCAAGTTTTCTTCTGATCATAACAGAACCATGGCTCTAATTACTTCTGTTAAAGTCTTCCCATTTTGTTGCTTTTTTCAATCAACCTTCATTTTAACATGCCTTTCATGTATATGCACTTGCCCCTTTTCATCTTGTCTGCAACCTTACCCAGTAATCACATCTTTATATCACTAAATATTATCCAGTAATTTCAGCACAATTCACAAAATTAATTTCTCTTGATAAAGTTATCCCATCTTCATAATTATTTCTTGTTTACAGTTCAAGTCAGACTGACAGGATAATCAAACTTTACTGTATACCTCGTATTTTGTGATCATTCCTTCCAATCCCTCAATCTTAGACTTCTGTAGAACTGAGTACGTTTTCATAGTATTGAAAACATTTATTATCTTTACCAGACGTCGATGAAATGTTTCAAATTTTCCAAAGATATACATCTCACTAAAACCAAACTGTCTTTCAGTTGGATTTTGTTCCAATTTCTCTTTTATCTTGTGAAAGCAGTTCTGATACTCCTAAAACCAAAGAATTTACAAGAATGTCAAGCATATACTAAAAGGCACTATCACCAGCTAGAATAAAATTTATAGACACTGATATGACCCTTACTTGATAGCAAGTACAAGTTTAATCAATAAACAATGAACACTATAAAGACAGTAACAGAATTAGTCTCTGAAAACTAACCCAACAATATAATTCATTGAAAGATCACACATGTCATCAGATGAATGAACTGCACATATACTTGTACATTCCATCCTTAGATAGCATGAAATTATATTCCTTCCATTTTATAGAAGGGCTTGATGTGTTTACTGAATATCCAAGGTGACAATCTGGATTTCAGTTTTCACAGACTGAAAATAATGATTGTGTGCCCAACAGTTTTATCCACTAACGTTTCAATTTTCCAAAATCACCTTCTGGAACAAAAACCTCTCTGAAGTTAGAAAACTGTTCCCTAGCAGCTTCCATTTTCATTCCGCTCTCTTACCTGTGCACAAATCTTAGTCTAAATGTGTAAAAACTAAATCCTACCCAAAGTCAGCTTACATAACCATCAGATTTGCTTGAAATGTTTTCTTTCAAGAGTAGCTATCTTGAAAAAGCAATGTTCATTTTTTTATCACATATATGAATAACTCCATTTGAAGATATTAACACAAAGGGCCCATAGTTTCATAAGTTGTTATTGATTCAGATTGCAAGTATTAATCTATTGATTATCTAAAAGCTGTTGGAACTAATAATACTCAAATAAAAACCTAATCCTTCAACATATTTTAATGCAACAATGGAATAATTTGCTATATATCTTCATAGAAATATACAAATTTACTACTAGTTGCTGACGGGAAGAGGTCATATTAATCTACACTAATTTGAGCTAAAACTATGCAAGACTGGTTCATTCAGAACATGTCAGGACAAAGTTTTAGCCTTCCAATAACATATTAAGGAATCAAAAAGTAGTAACACAGAAAACATATATAAACCTTTTGATATCTACAAGGAGGTTATAAAAAGCAAGTTAGGCTTGTCATAGTAGCACATGGACAAAGACCAAGAGGCAATGGGCATAAATTGAAATACAACGTGTTCTCACTGGGTGTAAGGAGAACATCTTTCACCCTAAGAACAGTCAAGCAACAAGCTCAGAAAGACTGTGCAGTCTCTCCATCCTTGGAGAACTTCAAGACTGGATAAAAGACTGGGCAACCAAGTTAGATCTCCGAGCTGCCCCTGCTTTGGTTTTGAGCAGAACATTGAACTACATACCTCCTGAGGACATCTCCAAGCTGAATTATCCTATGGCCTATGTTCTAACAGGGGAAACAGGAGAAAAGAATCCCAAAATGGTCATAGAAGTGTATGCAAAATAAATACTATCTTTGAAACTAGTTTATATAATGTGAACAGATCAGTTCTTCTCAGTTCACTAAATTGCCCTTTCTAAAGGTATAGCTTATCCACATATCTTTGGAATATATTCAGATCAGTAACTCCATCTTCATTTCTACCACACATCCCTCATCACAAAAAGCAAGTTTCTAGAGAAACTCAGGCATGAAAATCCAAGTAATTCTCATAAGAAGCATAGTTAAGTTAGGCTAAGCATAAAAATCCTGTTTACAGAAGATCAGACACTGAAATAAATTCCCTGTTAGCTCTAATATAAACACTGCAGTTCCGAAAGTTATTTTTCAGTTGTTTCATTTTCCTTCACTATAACATTGCTTCCTCATATAAAATAGTTTTCCTAATCACGCCCTCCTAAATGTCACCCTATATTCTGTTTTCCACATGCTCTTCCCACCTACCTGTTTAAGTCTAATGGCTGCTTGTAGCTTTTCCATAACTCTCTCCTGAGGTTGATTCCAGATGGTGGCCGTATTGTTGTTTGTAATGTAAGATTTACATGCTGTGATCATCTGATTAGTCACCTAAAAGCAGTTTTAGCCTTGTTAAAAAAGCCATTTCAAAACAAAGCAGTTCTTGCCCTTCTTTCCATCTCATCCCATACATCTGACTCCACCAGCATAAAGCCTGCTAAATAGCAATACCAAATACCAGCCACATTATGTTCCTTGCAACACCCAGCCTTCTCCCAGACCATTACACCACCAAAACACAGTTGATCAGCTACACTCAGCTCTAAACCTGAACAGCTTGTACCAACCTTCAAATGACATTGAGGGCTACGAAGTCCTAAGACTTTGGCACTTTTGAAAGCAAGGGTAAAAATCAAGGACTCATGAGACTATGATCATTAAAGAATAGGTTGTCCTTTCAACTCTATTTCCTTCTTTATACAAAGATAAGGCAGTTAAAGGGATACGTAAATTTAACATAATTGGTTCTACAAAAAATAGTTCACCACAGGCAAAACTCATTCTAACAATAAGTTCCTTGATCTGTTCACATCACCATTTACATCATCTTCAACAACTCTGAAAAATTTTTACAACTCCCAATCACAGACAGCAAAATAAGTTCTAACTTTGAAGTAGTTGTATCACTATTTCCAAATCTCTATGCATTTAAAAAGCAGTATGAAATTGAACAAAATGCTGCCTCTTCGATAGCTTGGTCCCTTTGTTTTCTGGCTCTCACTCAAGCAACAACACACAAAAAACCCCTGCGAACATTTCCTTTCACACTGTAGCACCAACCTTCACAAACAGCGATGATATCTTTTCAGATGTGTTGTAATACTGAGAGATACTCTGAATCATTTGAATTGTATTTATCAGTCCTGGAATAGCATCCACCATGGACACCTGGAAAGCAACACACAGTCTGTACTGTGCTCGGTACTTCTGTTACCAACACATTAGCTCTACACCTACCTAGAGAATGCAGCAGTGTTATGAACGTGGTCTTCCCATAGTTTGTCTCCATTTTCCTGGACCTCTCCTACTTCACCCTCCAAGATCTACAACTCAATTTCGGGATAAAAAATTCACTAGAGTCTGGGCTGGAAAAATTCTGGTCAGCAAGTGAAATCTGATAGACACAAAGGTCTCCCCAAAATGATCACTTTTCTCCATAAAAAATACGTTTGTGCATTTTTGCTAAACCTGATGTAAACCTGCATATAAAGAGAGCCCAAAACTGCATTAAGCCTGATGGCACTCATTTGAATAAAAGAACTATGAAGAACAACTTTCCTATAGTACTGGCATTTAGATCATAAAAAATACATGCAACAGATGAAGTGCCTGGGAGAAGGTGATCATACATATATAGCCCATTCTTTGGGGTCCAAGTGCCCAGGTGCTGGCTGCAGGGCCAGCCCCTGTGCGGGGCCGAGGCTGCCCAGTGCCGGACACGGCCAGTTCCAGCCAACTCCAAGGGCCCCACCGCAGGGCCCAGCTGAGCCCCTCAGCCACGGGCGGGCGCCTCGGGGAAAGCCTGGGTAAGGAAGGGCAAAGCGCTGCCCGGCAGCCAGGGCTGAGGGAAACGGGGTGAGAAACAGCCCTGCGAGCCCCGAGGAGGGCAGGAGGTGTTCCAGCCACTGCAGCCCCAGGAGAGGTGCCAGCAGGGCAGGCATTTCCATGCAGCCCATGGGAAGGTCTCAGGCTGGGGAGCAGCCTGAGGAAGGAGCAGCAGAGAGGAGCTGTCATGGGCTGACCACAGCTCCCCATTCCCACTCCAAGGGGAGGAGATAGAGGAGTTGAGAGTGAAAGGGTGAAGCTGAGCCTGGGAAGGCAGGGAGTGCTGGGGAGATGCAGTATTTTGTTTCCCACTACCCAAATCTATTTTCACTGTCATAAATTACTTGTCCCCAAGTCAAGTCCATTCTACCCATGATGGTAATAGGTAAGTAATCTCCCTGCCTTGGAAAATTCCATGAGCTTTTTCATCCAATATCCTTTCCCAATCCCGTTCATTTAAGGGGCTGAGACAAAAGTGTTTGGCCCATAGCCAAGGTTAATCACACCCATTTTAAATCTCTACGTCCTATACAGTTTTCAGTAAGTCTTCTGTACAAGAAAAAGGCCTTTTGCTAAATATGTTTAAGCAAAGCATCACTTCAAAAGCCCAGCAGTCCTGTCTTCAGCCCACAAATGGGCTAGAGAAGATTTTTCAGACAGCTATTCCTCACAACTAATTTTCCAAAGCAGTGACACGTTTACTCTCTTCACAAACTGGTTCTCAACATTTTACAGGTAAACAGCATAAAGGGAAAGGTTTGCATTCTGTGCTTCCATGGCTTCCACACAAAGTGCTGCACCCTCTAACCATCTCTGAAGCTGGCACCACTTCCTCCTGGGTAAAAGCCAGTATGGGCAGCACTGAGTTCAACAAACCCTGAACATTGCCAATAGCCAGCATATTCACTTTAACTGTTTTGTATGGGCATTATACTAACCTTTCATAAGTGAGATTCAAATACCAGATTGGGAAACACTTAAAGAACACACTGTTCTAATACCATGCAGTAAATGGAAACCAACAAAACATGCCATTGTTGCCCAGAGTGCTGTTCGGAAGCATTTTCACTTTGGGAAAAGTAGCAAAAGAGAGAAAGAGAAGTTGCTAACATAGTCAAAACTTTGAGTCTTTACAGCTACTCACATTTCTCTGACTAGATACATACATTCAGTTGCATAACTAATTTTAATAAAAGCAACCATTTGTCACTTACATTAATAGATAATGGGACAGTAAGAATCCTTCCTCCTAGCACATACTTTAGCTTGGCTGGTTTTGTTTACTACTTGTTATGCTTGCATCATACTGTTACTATGGTATGAGAAGGTAATACACATTTACACCTTCATATTTACATAAAAATATTTATGTTTTCCTAACCCAAGAAGCTGAAAATTGTCTTACAAATGTTAGGCTAAGCATGACCTGGCTGCCAATACAAAGAGCCTTTGTCTTTAGCATAGCACCATGTTCACTTTCATCCCCCTTTTTTTCGAAGTGCTAAGACTTATGTTCCTCCCATCGCACAGAATCCAGTTTCATCATCAGACCAAAACAGTCATA
Organism: Psophia crepitans; assembly: GCA_013399095.1. Classification (NCBI taxonomy): domain Eukaryota; kingdom Metazoa; phylum Chordata; class Aves; order Gruiformes; family Psophiidae; genus Psophia; species Psophia crepitans. The sequence continues at coordinate 23,076 of VWZZ01007433.1, read as the reverse complement.
AATACCACAGCAAAAACAAATACTTTCTTTCGTAGCCAGAAATTCCCACTAGGCCACTTTTAGCATAACTGAACAAAGTCTCAAAATGAAGATGCATACCTAAAATGCTATGTGATTTCCAAACTGGTCCTACAGAATACATTAGTTTTAGTTGTCTCAAGATATTTACATGAAGAATTTAAAAATTCTGCTTACAGGATCACGATTGTATAATAGGTCACAACATTTTTCCAGAGAATATAGGTATTTCACGTTATCTTTAGCTTCATTTGCTGCATCTGTGATGCGAATATCCAACGCTCGCCAGTTCTAAGAAAAGTAAGTTGGGGAAAAAGGAAAGCCACACATTGCAGAAAAAACTGTTTTGAGATCACGCTGTTTTGTCATTAGCCTTTAAACATATCTGAAAGCACGTATCTGTTCTTTCAGTTACGCTTGTTTACCCAGAGTGAGGAACAGGTCCTTGTTTTGCTTCAGTAACATGACTGTAAACATAGTTAGTTCAGACCACACAGCTCAACAAGTTATGTCAGTAGTAGTATGAAGTCAAGCTGCTGTAACATACATAGACAGCATCTGTTCACTATTTTTGATTGATGGACTGATGATTATACTACCATGTATTTGTTTCATGTCTCTCACTTTGAGAAGCCAAGACTTGGTTTTATTCACTTATTTTTGTGAATAATTTCAGGTTTTTAACTTTTTTACGTCAGTGTGAGAAGTCATGACCCCATGAGCACTTTTGACAGCCACTGTAACAACCTAAGCAAGTAGTTTAAAAAATGGTGGGGTTTTAATTTTCTTTTCATTAAATACCCAGTTCATGGATTCAATTTGCTGTTTCAATAATTTGATTTAATAATCAACTTTTCAAAGATGTGTAAGTATTAGTTTCTGCTGAGCCATGTGGATGCAGTACATTATCAGCCTTTAGACAACGGGGATTCCCAGACTTTTCAAATAAATTTAGATTTAAACTTTATCATTTTAAGGTGAGAAATAAGGAAGGATGAAAAAAACACAAGTCAAAAATGATTCAATATTTCCCCACCAGCTATGTCATACACTTTGAAGTAAACTAGGGCATACAGATCACTTCTAGTCTTTACATCAGTGATAATTCAAAATAGAAACCTTCAGCAGTTTAGATTTAGCAGCAGTCAGTACTCCAAGCACTGCCTTCACATCTGGGCTCTTCAGTTGTTCCATAAGGTAGCTGAATTTTGACAATCTCTTTTTCCAGTAATCAAGCTCTGCTCTTGGTCCAAGGTCATCAGCTTCCTTTCTCAACTGGTCATTTTCTGCAAGAATCTTTAATAATACATTAATATTAGTGAGTCATGCCAATATTTTAATCTGTCTAGATAAAGTTATAATTTAACTCTTAGTATTAACCTCCCGTGATAAGTACTTACCTCAGATACCACCTCACATAAGACACCTTAATTTTGCTTGGCCTTTTTAGTTATGAGTTAGAGGGAGTAGCATCTCAGAGACACTGTTAGACAATTTTATTTTCTGCAAATAACCTGCAAAGCATGTTTCAAAGTATGATTTTGACCACTGAGAATAGTGTTCAGTGAATTGTTGTGTTCCTTTTGTTAAAATTAAATCCACTGGTAATTACCATTTATTTGTTTCAAGAGGTAGAGATGCTCACCTTAGCAATTGTCATAGAAGTGTAGACAGAATACTTTGCAAACACAATATGGTTACAAGGAGCTCACAGAAAACGTTGAGGTAAGAATTTTAAGGAGCATACCTACTGTGGTCCTTCTCCAATGAGTAATCCAAGTACCAGCAGCCAGCTACTTAAGAATATTCTCAAAAGTGCTGTAGTTACCTTCACAACATTTTCTTCTTAAGTATCATTTTCACTGAAAATTTTTACTAGCTGTAACATATTCTACATAGTATCTGACACACTTCAGTCACAACAAGCAGAGGAATGCATTGCAGATCTATAACAATGCTGAATCTGAAATCTTGCATCATGAATGTAATCGACAAGTTGTAAAAACATCAACAACTTTGAAATTGGTCACTCAAAGATCTTGAGAATTAGGCTAGATTCAGTTACACTAAATAATTTAGGAGGCTTCCTCATCAGTCCAGTGGGTTCAGCTTTTCTCTGAGCTGGGTAATATGAATTGAAATAATTTTGATCCACATCCTTATGTTTTCTCAACAAGTGGAAGGGAAGACTGGACAAGTTTACATGGAAAAGAAAAACAGAAGGTTATGGAATTTTAAAATATATATATAATCTGGTTCACAAAATCTCTGAATTACCAATTATTACAGACTGGGAAAATACTGGTGGGAAGTACAGCTTACTCTGCTTTTATAGTCTTCCTCAGCATCCACTTTTACCTGTTGTCAGAGACGACATTAGTTTAGAAGGACCTTGAATCCAAACCAGTAGTGGTGGATTCCATGCTAATTTATTTATGAAGGATGAAGACATGCTCATAAGAGGCCGCACAAACTCAAGTCCCTTGTATAACGAGGTGATGTGGGGAAAGAATTGCTGTTTAACAGTAAGTTAGTGTTGTGAGATGACCAATAGAAATGCTTCTGCTTTCTTATATCCCCCATTGTTGCAAGGGGTAGTAACGTGTCCTCATGAACCTTTCCAGTTGTTGACTTTCCTTTCCTAAAAGGCATAAAATAACTACGAAAAATTTTGTCCTATCAGAAATTATGCTTCCAAGCCTTCATACCACAACAAACATGAAACACGTCAACACAAAATATGGCTCCCTTCTTCCTCCAGTTGCTGAGCAAATCTAGAACTCTTACATTTGGAATCAAAATCCATAAACCCATAATGCAATTCCAAGAATGAAAGTAAACTCAGCTACCCTTCTTTCACCAAAAATAACAACTAAACATCTCTCCATGACATCTAGGTTCATTACACTAAAGATGCTCTATACTTTGCTTAATTAACGATAATATCTATTATCTATTTTACCTGATTTGGCAATAGGCAAGTAGCAAAAGGTTTACTCTAATTTCTTTTGCAACAAGTGCAGCTAATTGCAATACTTTCTCCTCACCAGTTTCAGTTCGCATGTTTATGAATTATAGAGGGTTCTTCTTTTTAACTTTCTTTCATCCTTTACAGAGGTACTGGCTTTAATAAAGAAAGGTCTTTCATGGAACTTACCTCTTAATTTTCAAATGAACATATTTCTCTGATAAAATCCTAACAGTAAATTCTACAAGCAGAACAGATAGCAGCTAAGAAAGCTGGAGAGGGACTTTTTACAAGGGCATGGAGTGATAGGACAAGGGGTAATGGGTTTAAGCTGAAAGGGAGATTTAGGTTACATATTGGGAAGAAATTCTTTACTGAGGGTGGTGAGGCACTGGAACAGGTTGCCCAGAGAGGCTGTGGAGACCCCATCCCTGGAAGAGTTCAAGGCCAGGCTGGATGGGGCTTTGGGTAACCTGGTCTAGTGGAGAGTGTCCCTGCCCATAGCAAGGGCATTGGAACTAGATGGTCTTTGAGGTCCCTTCCAATTCAAACATCCTCCGATTCTAAAATTCCATTTTCAACATTTAAAAGTTAGTCATCCTGTCCTCTTCCTTAATGTCTGCCTGTACAAACATAACAGAACTTGTTTCCCTGAGCTCTTATGTTTTACATATAATGTATTGCTGATGCATAAACCACAAGAACCCCATGTTAATTTCACAGAATAACTCAGTTGGTAGATTAATTTCTTTGTGAAAAGAACTTTAAGATGCTATATTGTCTACAAAGGACCTGCTTCTAATATGAGAAAAATGGCAATTACAAATCTCATTTCTAATTTTTATGTTTATCTGCACTTGATATAAGTGCACTGACCTTACAATACTTCTAACCACATTAAGATGTTCCATTCCATCAGCACAATATTTGCTCTTTAAAATGAGATGATTATCAAATACAGGGAACTAAGCTTCCAAAGACATGTGTATGCTCCATTTACTAATAGATTTAAAAAGCTCTCATTCTCATTAAGAAGTGAAAGCACACAACACAGGCCAAAAGTATTTTAAAGGACAGGGACTGATCACATCTAAATTTATGGAAAGGTAGCTATATGCCAACAGGATTTACTCATCATTGCCAATATGCATATGTCATCTCACATTTGTCTGGTGTATCACCTGTTTGATTTGTTTGGTCCATCCCTTCATGCAAACTTCTATTCTTTCAAGAGCATCTATGCTGTTAGCAACAACCAGATAATCTGAAGGTCCTCTTAGAGTTTTCAGATCATATGTTTCACATTGCTTCAAATTGACCTAAAACACAAGTTAAAAAAATACCTGAAATGCTTGTGACAAATAAGCCAGGAACTTTAAGAAGTAACTTGTTACCTCACTTGGGGTATCTCACTTCATACTCCCACTTCAGTTTAATTTTTACTAGTTGAGCCAGAACTGGACTCCAGAATCTGGAGAACTCACTGGCCTGGCAGGTGTGCTCTCAGCCTTTGCAAAAGCAAGAACTAACAGTTACAGCAACAGCGTGTCATGCATTCATCATTCTTGGTTTAAGAAAGGCCACAGCCATTGAACAGTCAAGAAGTTAACAGCTCAAAAGAACTGGCACCAGAAGGAACAATAACAGAATCATCAGCTGCAGAGTTGTTAAAGCCACAAATTTTCTTTAAAGCCACAGATCAAGGTATAACAAGTTACTGAAGACAAGAGTAGTGGGGGTTTTTCTCCAGTTAAACAGAAACAATTTTTAATTAGTATTCTACAACAGAAGCTAATCCAAAAGCTCCAGAGCAAGAGATTCTACAGCTAACTCAATTCTATAGACAAATGAACATACTACCTTTTCCAGCAGACTTTGTTGAGTTCCTGATAGCACGGTAACAAATGCTTCAAGGGACCCATGGAAATCCTGCTTAATACTGGAAGCTGGTTGAGCTTCATCAAGTTCAATCCAGCCATGCTCTGTAGTCTGTAAAGCTGGAATGAAGATTTCCGATATCAACTGCTCAACACTTCTTAGTAGGCCATCCCGACCTACATTCAACATGTTAAAATTTACTTCCTGTAAAAGAAACGTAACAACTTAAAATAGAAAACAATTTTGCCATTATTACATGTACTCCAGTCCTATTGCCTTGAGCACCTCAAAAATGACCAGTGTGTAGAAGTCATCATCAAGCAATACCACCACAATTATTGCTAGCAGGGCCTGCACAATTTGCACAGCAACACAGTACATCATGCAAAACTGAGGAAATGAAGATATGAAAACACTTCCAAAGTATAGTAAGAGTATGCAACCTCTACTTATAAAGCTCAGCTTATATCGGTGAGTAAAATTATTCAAGCCCACCACTTGTAACAGTATCAGAATTATATTTTTTGCATATATTTATGCTTACATACGTATATAGGCAGAGATCAATGATAAGAGGCATAGATAGTAAAAGAATTACAAATTATAGTTAATTCTGACTTGCAGCTGCCCAAAGATTTTGGTCCAGGAAGAATACCTCTGTCCAGTTTGAGACATCACAATTCACAGACTATTGGCTTTGTAGACATAGTAAAAGAGACTCTGAAGACTTCTAAGGTGAATTACATCAATCTGCCAACCATTTTTTCCTTCATTAGAAGATACAACAAGAATTTTCCCAGCAAAATAATTTAAGACAAAACAAGTTGTATTTAAATATCACAGATCTCTCTTCAGACATACCATTTTTACTTTTCAACTTGTCTTTCCTAGTTTTAACATATTATCCACTATCAGCAAGGGCTATACCGTTACTCATGAAGAAGTCTGCATTACACATCTTGCAGCTGCAATTACTAGCTTGCAAGCATTATTAAGCACAACATCTGGAAATGTGAAGTAGTACATAATGGACCAAATCTAAGCGAGGTCTTTCAAAACGATTAAAAAAAATTAAGAGGTTAATCATAGATCTTTAAAGCTTCTATCTGTAGAAATCAAATAATCTGGTGATGATGGTGACACGCAGAAACAAAGTTCACAACTCACAGGGAGTGATAAAGCAGGTATGTTTACTGTGGCGCCAGGTGCAAGGGGGATCTCTCCTCCTAACTTGCACACCGAAGGAACAGACAACTGAATATCATACATTGGCATGCGCATTCATGAGAATTGGCAGGGTTATTACAATCATCATAATGTCCATCCCATCCATGCCTGTGTATTCTCAACTAGGCAGGGGGTCTTTGGGAGGAAAGTTCGACATCATCTTTGATGCACACCATTGCCAGACTGTCCTGGGTCGTTATCTACGAGGTCAGTTGGTTGACCTGCTATGCGAATAATGTGGATGGTCTTATTGGCACTCTTATCTTTGTTTATGCTCCTAAAGGCCTCCTCATCTTTTTTTGCTTGTACTTGTGAATTAGCTCTGTAACAGGTTCCTTTTGTTTTGCTAAAACCTGGTCCTCTGCTCACTGAAGTTAGAGCAAATGTTTACCTGCTTCATTTCAATTCCATTTCCATGGCCAGCTCATCCACTTTTACTCTTCTATTGCTTTCCCATCTGGGCAAAATAAAGTTTTAGAAGTATTCCTAGATGAGACAGGGGAAGTTAAAACTCACTGGCTTCAGAATTGTACTTTGAAGTTCCATTTTTCAAGTGGATAGCAAGTTTTCCACAAAGCTAAATCCTCATTTAGCCCATCACTCTTACTTTAGCATTCTGATTGGTTGATCTACAACTACAGGATTCCCTGCATTTTAGTTTGTGTTCCTCACTTCTGGAGCAGTTGATCCAGAATTGTTCATAGACTGTCATATTTTAGGAGTCTCTTACCAGGTAAAACTTGTTTATGTACAACTTGCATATATGCTTTCAAAAATAAAGCCATTTGCGTTTGGGTTTTTTAATCAATTTGCTAGTGCTTCTTGAAATTTAAGAGCTTATTATTCAGATATTGATTAATTACTCTTTTTCATTTTGAATTATCATAATTTTTCTTCCCTAACATCATTTCTTCACAGCAATGATACACTTCAAATTGCTGCTGCTAGATAATGTTGGTTTTTCCATTACCCTTTTTTTGTCCTGCGTTTTATTTAGCCAAATGATGTCCTTGTTCCAATTCCTTGATGTCAAAGGCTGTCAAATTACATGCTGAGTACAAATGCCTCATGATAAAAATGAAATTTAAACAAGATTAAGTACCATGATTAGCAGTCACTGACTCTTACCTGATAGATATTCTCAGCTGTGATGAGCTTAAAAAGACTGGATCTAATGAAGAAAATGCATACGCCAGTTAAAGCAACATCTTTTCCCTCTGTCACAAATACTTTAGGTTTTTTGTTCTTTGTCAGATGAGAATTGATTCCTGTTCCTGGAAGGCCGAAGTGCTCTATAGATTCAAGTAAAAGTAATTTTAAAACCACTGATTTATTCAAACAAACAGTTCAGTCATCATTCCTGTATTTATGAGTCCCAGTCCCATGGAGCCACCCCATGGGACTGTCCACAGACAGTACACAGCATCTAAAGTCCTCACAGCACAGTAAGAACTATTTCATCTACTTTTGCCATTCTCACATCCAGAGACACCCATTTCTATTTGTTTGTTTTCTATTGTTTCTAAGCAAAGAAAGATCCTTTTACATGGTGCACTCATGTAGTTGTAGATAATGCTCCGTTGCTTAATAAAATTTTTAAATAACTCAGAAAATGTAGTTTACCTCAGAGGAGCTATTACCAACTGTGTTTACTTCACAACATGAAGACCTAAATCTAACATACAAAAAACAAAGGCAAGAAAGGAAGAAATAGAGTGCTGTGGAAACATTGAGACACAGGCCACAGCCAATTCTTTGAGACAAACGAAACAGAAAAACAATAAAGGAGCTGTAAGAGCCTTCCCTGTTCTTTCTTCTGGTTCTGTTGCCTGTGAATTTGGGTTTCGGTTGGCGGTTGTGTTCTTTTCTTTTTCCTTCCAGCTTTCCTGCGTCTAGCAGCACATATTAAAGACCAAAGGCCACCACAGTCATACTGTAGGGCCATCTAACCTGTTTGGGAGTGGGTGAGGGGACTCTGATTAGATTTTCAGGCTTTGACCCTTGCCTCACACTCTAACCTAATACCACCACTTCAACTCAGGCATGTTAAAACTTGTTCAGCAGATTTCTAAATTGGTGGCTGAGTATTTTCATTTAATTTTCTGTATGAACTTAAATTATAATTATAAAAGTTCCTTTTATCTTATTGAACAGTCTGTTCATATCCTTTAGATATTTACCTACATATATACTGAAAATACATAAAGTACTTGTACACTCATATAGATATATGGTTACATATGTACAACATATTTATACAGACACACATAGATCTGGTTATGAGACCCTTCTTGTTCACCCTCCTTCTTTATCCTGGATGAATTCCCACCAACCCATCACAGGGTCCCAGATGTCACACACGGCCTGGCTAGTCCCAGCAGCACTGGAGGCTCTGAGATAGAAACTGTGGGCAACAGGTGGATGTCCTTGTCACAGGGGTCCTGAGCCGCCTCTGGGCTAAAGAAAAAGGCGGCTTCCCCCAGAAGTGCGGCAACATGGGGGCACTGGGAAAGGGCCTATAAGCAGAAGGGACTTCTAGGGTAATGGCTCTGCTACCCATAATGCAGGTCTCCCAGGGCCATCATGCAACAAGACCACCTGGATAGATGATCACTTGCTGAGAAATGTGGAGGGCTTCTAGGGCAGATGTGTGGGGAGGGAGCAAAGCACCTGTCACTGCTCACCTTGTCCAAAACTTAACTTTTAATTAATGAAAATTGTTTTCCAAATCCCCAAGCAAGAGCTGCTGGGCTTGCAGTGAAGTACCTTGCTGCTGCATAGTAGCAACATGCAGAAGTCTACTAATAAGCATCACTAACTTGATCAATCCTCATTTCATGAGCAAACACAGATGTCCCACTATGACCAAACTGGACTTGCCTTAAACATCAGTTTCTAAAAATTTTACTATTTGACTTTTCTTTGCACATTTGATCACCACAACTATAACATGTTGCAGGAAAGGTTAAGCTGGTTTACCTGTATCTGTTGCCTCCACATCTTGATAGTAGAATATCAGATGGTGCAGACCTCCAGGGGCCAAGAATTTGTCAATGCGCTCTATCTGTTTGAGATCACATTGATGTAATTACGTATCACATACCCACTATGAGAAGTTCACACAGAGACCAGACGCATGTAATTGTAGAGGTTGGAAGGGACCTCAAAAGATCATCTAGTCCAACTCCCCTGTCTCCTCTTCTCCAAGCTAAAGAGACCCAGCTCCCTCAGCCTTTCCTCATAAGGGAGATGTTCCACTCCCTTGATCATCTTCCTGGCTCTGCACTGGACTCTCTCGAGCAGTTCCCTGTCCTTCTTGAGCTGAGGAGCCCAGAACGGGACGCAATACTCCAGATGCGGCCTCACCAAGGCAGAATAGAGGGGGAGGAGCACCTCCCTCGACCTACTGACCACAGCCCTTCTAATACACCCCAGGATGGCCTTCCTGGCCACCAGGGCACATTGCTGGCTCATGGTCATCCCTCCGTCCACCAAGACCCCTGGGGTCCCTTTTCCCTACACAGCTCCCGATCGGGTCGATCCTCAACCTGTACTGATACATGGGATTCTTCTTTCCCAGATGCAAGACCCTACATTTGCCCTTGTTGAACTTCATTAGGTTCTTCCCCGCCCAGCTCTCCAGCCTGTCTAGGTCTCACTGAATGGCAGCACGACCCTCTGGAGTGTCAGCCACTCCTCCCAGTTTAGTGTCATCAGCAAACTTGCTGAGGGTACACTCTTCCCTCATCAAGGTCGTTGATCAAAACATTGAACAGCGCTGGTACCAGTACCTACCCCTGAGGGACTCCACTAGTCACAGACCTCCAACTCATTTCTGTCCCATTGACCACAATCCTCTGATGACTTCCTTCCAACCAGTACACGATCCACCTCAATACCTGATCCTTGTTCAATAGTAAAATTATACCAGATCCAGTTAATACCTCCCAAAACGATGACTGAACTGCCCTGTCCTTCAGCAGTACACACCTACCAAACTGAATCATTTAAATTTTTCCATGCTATTCCATTGAATATAGCTAACCCATGCTTGAGTTGACTGACACCACTTACTGCACATGCTCTAGATCATCTCTCAAACTGAAGGCACAGGGCTTTTCTTAGTTCACACAAGTGCAACAGCACCTCACTGACATCTCTCACCCATGTTATTCTTCCTGCCATTCAACTAACAGCAGAAAACACAGCTGTAATTCTTCCATATCATAGAGACAGAGGAAGCATTTATTTTCTTTTAAACATCAGGACAATTTCACAGTTCTCAGTCAATTTAAGGCAGCTATCAGGCATCCTTGAACCATGTATTGGTAGTGCAGCCCAGAAATCTCATGTACAGAATCATGGAATTGTTTGGGTTGGAAGGGACCCTAAAGATCATCTAGTTCCTACGCCTCTGCCATGGGCAGGGACACCAACACTAGACCAGGTTGCCCAAAGCCCCATCCAGCCTGGCCTTGGACACTGCCAGGGAGGGGGCCTCCACAGCTTCCCTGGGCAACATGTTCCAGTGCCTCATCACCCTCATAGTGAATAATTGCTTCATGTCCTACCTAAATCTTCACTCTTTTAGTTTAAACTCTTCACCCCCTTGTCTTGTCACTAGGCCATGCAGGCCAAAGAGTAAAGTTAATTGCTCTACACTAGTAAGCTGACCAGTATTTGTGCTTGAAAGTCTGGCCTAAGCCATTATTTTTCTAGTTCTATGAGACATTGTTTCACATAGTCCCTAATTAGATAGCCATCTTACAGAAGAGGCTTCTAGAAGTTTTTTCAGAAACATTTGCTCATACCATTTGAACCTCCTAGTGCAGGAAAACAGCTAGATCACCAGCAGCAGGAAGAAAGCTGCATTTATCCTTCTTCCATTAATAATGGACCTCAATAACACCAAGATCACAAACTGCTATTCCAGAACATCTTGGCTGAGCCCTCCCAAATGAGGTCAAAAAGCCATTACACTTTTCTCTTTCCAAGTATATAACAGCTGCCAATATTTTCTTCATCTGACAGTTTCTCAGGCCTGAAAATGATTTAATTTTGTATACATATAATTTGCCAGGAAACTCATTTAAAGGTAAAATGCACAAAGGCTGAATCAAGTTTGTTTTTACACTTGCATGACAGTGCTCTGCACAGCTTACTCTCCTGTATCACATGCAATCACAAACATGTTGGAAGGGACATATGAGACATCTTGAGGCCTGACTCCTGTATCAACAACAGCTCAGGGCATCCGGAGCTTTTCCTATGCCGAGTCTCAAACATCTCAGGGAGAGAAATGACAGCTCATTTTATTTCGCTATTCCCATTCCACATAACCCTCCTGGTGAAGGATTTCCATGTCCAATCTGCAGGTGATGGCCTCTTGGCCTTGTTATTTCATCTACAACCACTGAGAAGAGTTCAGCTCTGTCATCTTTGTAACTTACTCTTTAAGCAACTGCAGGCTATTTGACCCTCAACTCTGCTTCTCCCTCTTCTCATACTTTACTTGCCCTATGATCCTCACTATCTTGGCTGTCTTCCACTGGCTTTTCTTCAGTTTCTGAACAATTTTAGCACTCAAGCAAAAATGCCTAAATTGAAGGTACACAGATGGAAAGAGAATGCAAGCAAAAGAAAAAAAACACAAAAACACACTGCTACATTTACTGTAGTTTTGGAGAGTAAAACAAGATCTACATGCTGGCTACCTCGGTTTTTAAAAAAATAGGGGTTTGAGTTGTAAAGAAATCACTACCTCCATTGCATAAAATACTTACCCATCAACTTAGTTGCACCATTTCCTCAATACACACATTCCTAAATGCTTATGCCCTGCATTAGCCCTCAGGTAGTCAGTCAGATCACTTCGCCATTGTAACCTGTCAAGTTCTTTCCACCTGACCTAAACCAGATCACAGTGTAGTCTCACAAATGCTGGTGACAGCCTAACGGAAACAATAACATGCAGCCTTCTGAACAGAACTCTTGAATCTACATGCATTATATATTCAAGGATTGAGAGACACTATGTTGTAGATCCAGTATGATTGAGCGTCATGGGTTTTACTGTACTATCTATAAATATTGGAAAGGAACTTATAATCTATTTCAAATTGAATATTGTCATAATAGGCCCTGACACTAAGGATGCTTTTTTCAACTTTATTACAAAATGCTGAGAAATAATTTTGTATGAGAAGACTTGAGTCATCTCAGACATTAAGTCTGACAACTATCTCACCAAGTATTTGATGGTTCTAAGGCATCCTATGAAGTTCACCATCAAATCTATCAGATTACCTGGTTACCATCAAGAACAGCATCTTCTACTTCTGCTTTGTCCAGATTCACGCAAGAGGCAACAGTATCCAGTAAGTAATCATGCCTGCCATCCAACCGAGCACGTTTAGCCTCCCTCTCTTCCTTCAGCTTTTGCTGTTATAAAACAAAGTCAACAAGAATAATTCACAAAGTATTTCGAATGTAAAAAAGAGACTTTTGTATAATTTATTTTTTAGAAGTCAAGGTTATTACATTCTTCCATCCTTGTGGTTTATGTTGTCAAGGCACTCAAATAAAATATTTAGAAGCAACTCCCGTTATGACTTCACAGTTCATTTCCTGTGTTCTATTGTCACATTTAGCACAGAAGTTTTACCATCAGTCTTACGTACGATATTATTTATTTGTTGAAAGGCTCTGTAGAAAAAAGTGTTTTTCTATGTATGCCACTCATTCTTCAAGGTATCTTCAACACCCTAAATCCTTAGTCCCAGCTTGCCAATCTAATCACGACAATCATGACAAGACTCTGATCCATCTTTGTTATTCATGGAAGACACTGTAAACATTGTCTAACAGAAGACGGATACTGCTGGAAGAAGCTAGTTTCATACATTATCTCTAATATAATGGCAAGTAAAGCAAGCCACAAGTCTCAAGGTACACAAGTGTCTACAAATGTGCTTAACTATAGCTATTATAGCATTCTTCAAACAGTATGCCTACTCTTGTAATTAAATTGAATTCCCATATGCAATACACCTCATTACATTATAGACAAAATAGCCTTCTGGAATAGTTACTGGTATTATTGTGCTTGTGGATTACAAGATTTAATATAATTTCATTTTCAAAAGAAATTTAGATTTATGTTTCATTGGTGGTAAATTCCATCTTTATTTCCCCAATGATTATGAAAAATCTAGTAACTCTATAAAGTATGCACAAGTGATTTATCCACAAGCTTCTTCAAAGCCAATAGGACTTGCATAATATACTTAACACCCTTATGTAAATATCTTTCCTACTTCCTGAAGGAATTTTTCAAATATTTGGTACACTCGTCATGACTAGCCTGCCTTCATAAATGCTGAATACACCTAAAATGTTCTTCGGTGTAGAAGACAAATATACAAATCACATTTACACAGATATGCCTCAAGAATGCAGTAGCACATAATTTGTAAATGTATTTTAATTTTGACCTCTATTATTCTGTAACATGGTCTCCACTGTCCCAAAAGTGAAATGCCATCCCAGGACTAGCCCTTCCCACATGTTCTCAAAGCAGGGTAGAATTTTTCCCCCTAGTTAGACATACGAAAAGCTATGATTTAGGGTGGAATCAGCTTCACACTAGACAATAACACTGGAATGCTAAGAGATGTTATTTCAGTAACTTGAGCACAACTGATAATGCATCTTTAACACAAAAATACCACCAATACTCTGCCAATTAGTTAGCTTCTATTTAATCCAGTGAAAAGCTCTTCTGGTTTTGAACTACAGTGAGACTACTTTTGTGCTCTGCTGTGTTTCCAGCGGAGAACTCCAGATATGCTGCTACACAGGGTATTAATCTGCATCAGTTATCAGTTCCCAGCTCCACCTGTGCAGGTGGTCCTTGATACATTCATAGCCTCCACTTGTTCTACAAGTCACTGTTTATGTAGGCTGAAATCACAAGCACCTTCTCACACTGGGCAATCATGTTTCAGTTCTCTTAACACTATTCTCAATCCTTTAACTGTAGTCTCTCAAGCCTCATAACAAATAGGCTAACCATTGTGTATAGCTCTTCACCTAGCATTAGACAATATTTTATGTCTAAGTCAGGGAATTATTAACTAGACGGTAAAGCTATAGTTTGATGATGATTAAGACATTCACCTGCATTTATCATAGGTCACTTCTGGATGGCATTTGCATTGTTCTGGTGTATCTCTAAGACAAGTTGCATACATGTTTTCCCTGACAGTACCTACAATGAAATTCAAGACCACACCTTGCCTGTCACACTTACATATTTTGATCATCTGCCATTTCTAAGAACTTCTTTTCCTCCCAAAGTGAGGTATTCTCTGATCACAAAACTCATTTCTCATTCATTGCAGTCATCAGAAGACACTTCAGCCTCACTTTCAGGATTAGGTTGTCCCAAAAATAGTAGAATAAACCTAACTTCAGTGCTTTTAATAGGAAATCATTAATTTTAATATTTAAAAACACACAGAAGCTAGACTGGAAACCAGTCAAAATATCACTTCCCATTTGCACGCTAAAGAACAAATGTTTAAGATCGTTAAAATTAGAAATCTCAGAATGAGCTGCAAGAAAACACTGAACTTCATACATATCATTCTTCCCTCCCCCCAACATCTTTAAGGACCCAAGATAAATGACGAAAAGGCTCATGGAGGAACAAGTAGACTTCTATTCCAGGTTTGTTTCCTTCCCAATTTTTACAGAGGGGTACATTTCAGGCCCTCAGTCCTTTTGTATCAAATCCTAACATCAGGTAAGGAACTCATTAACCTGTTCTCAAAATTCAGTCTTTCAACTTCAAAATGCTAATTTTTATTACCCTCACATCCCCTTTCAAACCAGCAATGTGGTCATGGCCTAGGAGATGACAAATGATTGCTAAAACACCAACTACCATTCATGTAGTTAAGAGAAGAATTACTCATACATGCAGTAACACTTATATGCAAACCCTGAAAAGTATCAGCAGCAATTCTGATCAAGGTCATAAAACAGACTCCTCCATGTCCCCATGATGTAAGAGGAGCCAGATGGAACAGTACTTACAGGACATTAATGCTGTCTCAGTCAGGTATCTGGAAGGATTGTCCAAGATTTTACATTGTATAACTTTACTTCAGTTCTTCATTTTTAATAGCAGCACAGCCACCTTCAGTTTTGAGGCCTCCCCTGCCCCTTAGTTATGAAGGTAAGGAAGGCCCTATGACGCAGTCCCACAACATATGCAAGTCCAAAGCTACACTAATTGACCAAAAAGTCCTTCTTTGATGGTTAGTCTAGTTACAAGTGACTTGGTTTATGTTACATAAAACCTTACAATTCCTAATACCTGAAAACCAAAAATTTAGCACAGAAAATTTCAGTAGACATCTGCTCCTGACATAGAATAAAGGTGAGGCTGCTAAATCCATTTTAATATACTTCCAAACCCATAACCATCACACCATCAGTCTGAAGGAACAAATGGGGATTAATTTAGATGGCGGGGGAAGCATTTCCTGACTACCACAAGAATACTTAAGTAGTATATGTTTAAACAGAAAGTACTAAAAGATCCGAAATCAGAGATGCTGGGGTCCTTCCTTTGAAACAGCCTCAAAAACTAAATACTGACCATTGTCAATACCTCCATTACAGAGTGCAGTTGCTGATGTGTGTGCAGATACTCTAGAGTTAGCATGAATGTTCTTTAGTATGCAAGTCATAACTGCACAAGTCAGAACTTGTTCCTGAACACTGTTCATTGAGCAAACAACGCCTTTGGTTGTTAAAATACTACGCATTACTCAAGTTAGACACACTCAAATCAAAGCCTTATGGATGAGCAACACACTTGAACTTGACTGGGAAGCTCAGTGGTAAGCATCAACAAGTAAGCATGTTCTACTGCTAATTTACTGTCTTATCCAAAACTTACACATGGCATTCCTCTCTCTCTCCTTTAACTTGCTAAGATGTTTTATATTGCTCATGGATTTCCCTGTAAAAGTCAATTGCAAGCCATTTTGCACTTTTCAAGCACCCTGAGTTTTCGAACTCACACTTTGTTATTCACTCCTCTCCAGAAAACACACACCCTATAGAATTAAGGCAGTCTCCTTAGCTGACTCTTAAGTCTCAAAAAATCAGAGCTTCCCCACATTTGTTACAACATTGCGTTAACACAGGAACAATTTGTTCAAATAACCAGCTTTTAAAAATCAGTCTAAGGGTCTTAGTTACTTCTATATTTGATTACTGTTCCTCAATACTAGGTAGCACTTTCAAAATTCTGGTCTCATTTCAGAAGTATGTGTAAATTCAACTTCAGTTTTGCTTGTTGGCAGAGCACAACCCTGTTTTGTTGTCAAATCAGGCATCAGGCTCTTTACTGTACCAGTAAAACATTTGTGAAATTATACTATTACAAGACCACTGCAACAATCTGGACAAGGTACAAGTACCAGTAGCCAAATGCATAAATATCTCCCAATGCAAATTTACTTTTCAAAACAAATCATACAACTAAGCCTTTACTGATAGCCTACCAATTGTAAGACCAGTTACACACAAAAAAAATCCTACCTTTTTAATTAATACTTACCTCAAACACTACCTTTTGCTTTAAGAGGCATAGTTTATCTATTTCCATGTAATCAGAGTATTTTGTGAAACCAATATCATCCACTTACACCATTTTAAACCAGACTTTTCTTCCCCCCCTGCTTCCCCCTCCATTTACACTTTTATTCAAACTATATGGTTACTAGCCTGGACCCAGTCTAAAGTTGAATTTTACTTACCTTTATTACTCTGCCAATGCTCTGCTTCCAAAGTTGCTTTCTTCCAGCTCTAAACATTGTACTATTCAACATAAGCCCCAAGTACTGTTTTTCAGCAGTAAGCCTTAAACCATGTAACAAGCTTCTTGATTCATCATTTGGAACTATCCCCCCCACCTTTCCTTATCTGCAGGAACACCAAAAACCAACCTAGAAAATACAGTAAGGATCTAAAAAGCCAGCAATTAACCTTAGCTCTGCATCTTTTTCCGAATTCAGTTCCCATGTGCACTTAAGTTATTTGTAAACTACATCAGACTGCTTTAGAAACTAGAGGTCTCTAACTACCCAAATCTACTGCCTATAGGAGTTGACAATTACAGCTACCAACTAGTGTTGTTAAGGTGATACTGTTTATATACAAACACCACTGGATACTAATCATCATGCTCAAGGGCAACCACCATTTGCAAAAGTCTATTTTGTAACTGCTTATCTGATTTGTGTTTAGCCTTCTCAAGTAATCCTCATGTCAGACGTCTTGGTTTCCTTGTCACACATGATTGTTTTAATATATAGCAACAACAGTGAAGCAGCTTGCGAATTGCTTTTACCTACAGACTACTAAGTTACCAAGATTTCTATTCATACAAGCACATTCAGCCTGTTATGTTTCAGTTGTACAATGGCTGCTTAATACAGCAATTTTTTTTCAGCAAGGAATGTTACGTTTTTTGTTCTTTAAATACCCTTAAATTTCCCATTTCAGTGACAGAATCTAGTCTAATATCTTGAAAATGCCAAGAAAAACAAACTAATGATCCAATATTAGGAACAAGAAAAACAAGGAATTTTCACAACTATTTCAGGCTTAGAATGCCCCTAGGTATTTCTGCTACTACTCATATCAATGCAAATCAAGTCAAAAAAATCACGTGACAACCTCAGTGTTGATAAAAACCACATGACTAAAAACTATTTTCCCCACATTATATGATTTTTCCATACAAATTTTCCCACCTACTATAGTCAAATCTGATTATGTATACATGTTTGAAAGACAAAGACTGAAAAATTTTGCATTTAGTCTTAAAGTAAACATTCATTGCTTTCTCTGAACTATTTAGAGCCTTCACTGTAAAAAATTAAATATGCTAAGTATTACATATTGATCTAATTCTTGGATATATTTCAGAGCACTGAGAAATTATTTTGTTCTTTGAAGGATGTATGCGATTCCAATGAAAAAAAGTCAGCCCAATGGGCTTGACTTTACAATGCATCAAAAAAAGTTCTTGTAAAGTAAGGAGGAGAAAAAAACAAACCTTGACTAAATCTTTCAAAGAACACCCAGAAATCATGCATCTTTTTCATAAAGTGATGTAAGGTCATAGCAACTAACTCAGAACCACAAAATCATGAAAGTTTATAGAGATCAAGTCATTCAGTCTTATGCTCAAAGCAAGTCCAGTTAGAAGGTGGTGCTCAGAGATGTGCGTGGTTGAGTTCTGAGTAACTCAAAGAATGGAGATTTTACTACCTCTGAACACTGTAAGTGTTCGACTATTCAACATAAACACTGGTCCATCCAACCAGAATCTTCTATGTTCCAGCTTGTGTATTTCGGCTTCTATCATGCACTTTCCTGAAAAGTCCAGCTCTGTTTTCTCTCCCCCCCTCCCATTATTCAGTTGTAGGCAGCAATAAGATCTTCCCTTAGTCTTGTTTTCCTAGACCTCAACAAAGATCTCTACGCTCTTTGGCCTCCTGACCATCTTGGTGACCCATTACTGAACTTGCTCTGTCCACCTGCTGGCTATTTCAGGCCAACATGTTGTCAGCAGTCTTTGCTGCAACATGCATTACTGACTCACTCAGTTCTGTATGGAACAGACACCTTGAGTCCTTCCCTGTAAACCTGTTAACTAGCAAGTTGGCCACTGCCCTGTATTGTCATACAAGGATATTCCATTCTACTGTAAGACTTAGCATGTTTACTTGGGGGTGCTGGTTGATGAAAAGCTCAACATGAGTAGTGTGCACTGGCAGCCCAGAAAGCCAACCATGTCCTGAGCTGCATCAGAAATAGTGTGGCCAGCAGGTCTATGGAGGTGATTCTGCCCCTCTACTCCACTCATATGAGACCCCACCGGGAGTGCTGTGTCCAGCCCTGGGGCCCCAGCACAAGAAAGATGTGGAGCTGCTGAACTGAGTCCAGAGGAGGGCCCCAAAGCTGATCAGAGGGCTGGAGCACCTCTCCTACAAGGACAGGCTGAGGGAGTTGGGGTTGTTCAGCCTGGAGAAGAGAAGGCTCTGGGGACACTTAATTGTGGGCTTCCAGTACCTGAAGGGGATTGCACAGGAAAGCTGGCAAGGGGCTGTTTCTTAGCAAGTGTAGTGACAGGACAAGGGGTAACAGGTTTAAACCGAGAGAGGGGAGATTCGCTTTAGATATTAGGAAGAAATTCTTTACTGTGAGGGTGGTGAGGCACTGGAACAGGTTGCCCAGAGAAGTTGTGGAGGCCCCATCCCTGGCAGTATTCAAGGCCAGATGGGATGGGGCTTTGGGCAACCTGGTCTAGTGGAGGATGTCCTTGCCCATGGTAGGGAGGGTGGGACTAGATGATCTTTGAGGTCCCTTCCAACCCAAACCATTCTATGATTTCCTTGCACTGCATATATTTTATGTTCCTCTCAGCCCATTTCAAGCCTGTCCAGGTGTGTCTGAATAGCCTGCCTGCTCTCCATATATCACCCTCTCCTCCTAGTTAGCTATCAACAGACTTGCAGAGATAGACAGTAAAGAGTATTAGCTCCAGTACCAATTCCTGAGGGACACCACTACAAACTGGCCACCAGCTGGATTTGGTATCGCTTGGAGCCCACTTATCCAGTCAGTTTTTCACTCACATTATCAGATAATTATTCAGTCCATACACCACCAGTATGACTAAGGATATTATGGGACATCTTTAAGTAGAGAAAACACACCACCACTGCTTTCCCCTTAAACACATAGCCAGCCATCTCATCATAGAAGGCAATCAGATCGGTCATACAGGATTTGACACTAGTAAATCTAAGATGGCTGTTCACAATCGTCATCTTGGCCCTTCATGTGCCATAAGACAGATTTGCCCACAAGCTTACCAGGAACTGAGATGCAAGTGACTCATCTGTAGTTCACTGGATTTTCTTTTTTTCCCTTTTGTGAAGACCATTATGACATTTGTTGTCTTCCAGCCATCCGGAAACTCCCCATATCATCCTGGCCTTTCAAAGACTAGAGGCCACAAAATGACATCGGCCTCCTCCCTTAGCACCTTCAGGCACATCCTATCTGCTCCTACAGATTTCCATATGTTCAGTTGACTTAAACACTCCCTCATGCTATCATGGGATACCACAGGTAATCCTTTCCATACACTCTGCAAGGTTCAAAGAACTAGGTCAGAGCAAACTCAAATACTGAAAACTGAGGTAAACAAGGCACTGAATACTTCAGTCTTTCCCACATTCTTTGTTGCTTAGTCCCCTGTTCCACTGAGCACTGGGCCCACATTTTCTTTTGCTGCCATTTTCATTTCTCTTCACCCTCCTCAGAAGTTTGAACTCCAGCTGAGCTGTAGCTTTTTTATCTCTTACCTCTGCATATTCAGGCATTGTCTCTATATTCCTCCTGTGTGGCCCATCCCTGATTCTACCTTCTATGCAAGTTGGGTTCATCTTTGAACTCTGACAGGGTCTTGTTGTTCATCCATGCTGACCTTCTGCAAGGCCTGCTATTCCTTATACACATTAAATGATCTGTTCTTGCATTCCAAGGATAATGTTATTGCAGATCAACCTGTTTTCCTCTGTCCTGTTCCCCTCTAGGGTAGTCCTTGATGGGATCTTGCCAACCAGATGCCAGAAGTAAAAAATTTTGCCCTAAGGTCTAAGGTTGTGACCCTACTGATAGTGTTGATCCGTTCTCTCAGGGTTTCAAGCTCAACAACCTCATGATCACTGCAGGCAAGTAAGACTACGTAAATGGGCCACACAAACCAGATCCATCTGAAAGATTTTGAGCAGAACAGTACTTGCTGAGGCAGGGTCATACCGTCAATAACTTAACAAGGACTCCATAGCACCAGATTTAACACAAAAAAATTTACCATTTTGCACAGTTATTCATCAACTTAAAAAAACAAAACTGCTTTTATCCTTTATTTTATTGGTGACCCACTATCAGGTCAGTGATTTGAAGAATACATTTCCTCCCCAGACATTTCAGGAGTAGAAGATCGATGCTGAAGTTGCATTATTGTTAATATGTAATATATACATTAAGGAGGATATGCAATCTTAAATAATAATTTAAGAATTTTAGTCTGTCATGTGTCTCTGGATAGTCTTGCCAACGTTCAGCACCCTACAAGATAACAGTCAGATTTGGGCTAAGCCACTACTACACAGGTCAGTGAAGCGATGAAGTACAGTATCGGCTGCACTAGAGATTAATATTTTCACCTAAATTATTTGTCATATTAATTTAGGTGTCATGAAAGTTCATTTCACAATGTCACAAGATTTTTGTAGCATTACACTGCGCAGCTTTGGCAACGAGGTCTCTTACTACAGGTAATGACAGATAGTAGTTAGCTACCATCTAGTGGTTAAAAGCTGACAGTCCACATAACTTCTATGCTGGTTTTCAAAAAAACTACAAAATACAGTCCATAGCAAATTTGGCAATTGAAGTTGTCCGTTATGAAGGACACTTACAAATCACAGATGAAAATCTACACTTAACAGAAGTGGAGGTATTTAAAACAAAGCATATCCCATTCTGCTGCATTCTCTTTGGGCAACCTGGTCTAGTGTAGGGTGTCCCTGCTCATGGCAGGGGCGTTGGAACTAGATGATCTTTGTGGTCCCTTCCAACCCAAACCATTCTGTGATTCTATGATTATTTCATACAAGTGCAGCGATAACAACCAAAGCTGAGTGGACTTTCTTACCTTGAGCTGCTTTTCAAGTCAATTAACATTGAGGCTTCAATACCTTTAAAGCAATGATTTTTAACTGCTTTGATGATAAAAACTAATACTTCAACATATTTAGCAATTTCCTACAGTAGTAGACATTTGGGTTGCTTGTCATTACAAAAAAAATGCTTTTTGTCTTAAACACCTAATGAGCATACAATTTGCCAGCCACCTAATATCTTACCTCAGCTCAATCAAGTGAAAAAAGCACTGTTATAGGTGAACAATACAACTTCCCTTCATCTTACTTGTTTGATGAGGCAACAGATACAACTAAGGTTGTAACCTATAATAATGTCATCTTGCTGCCCAACAAGCCTTCATGGTAAAAGATACTGCTGCTTAAAGAATTGACCTACCACATAGGAAGTCCTAGTCTTAATTTCCTCTTCTACTTAAGGTAACATTTGTTCTCCAGGCTCTGCTAGCCTACTTGATCCACTGCTAAGAACATAAAATGGAAAGCTAAAACCCTGAATATATCAAGTAGAGATACACGCTTTTAGCATTCTCTTTACCAAGACAGACAGGATGTGTGGGTCTTGCCAAACGTAGAGACATTGTGGTGAGGACAGACCATTTCAGTTCAGACAACTATGCAAGAAACGTTTTACAGAACTACAGAATCTCGCACCTTCTCTGCCCTTTTCACTACCAACCCAGTGGACGTTGTGCCCATTGGCTTTGGTTGGAGCAAGAATCAAAAAAATACATCACCTCAGGTTCTTCAAGCACCCCCAACACCGCTCAAAGGTTCCCAGCAATGCAGATCCATAAGTGTAATAAATTCTCAACACACAATTGAACACCAGAAGGGCAACAAGATCCAGATTCACTGGAAGCTGGGGACAATCCTGAAATGAAAGCAAAGCTTTTGGGGAAAAAAAAGTAGGTAAACTCAGTCGACGAGAATCGGCAGCAGGGACGGTTGTTCCTGCAGCAGAGCACTCGGTCGAGACGGACAGGCGGCCCTCGGAGCGAGGGAAGCCCAGGAGGGAGCTTGGGGCGGGCCGGCTTAGCACTCCCGGAGGCAGCAGGTCGCACGTAGGCGGCTGACGTGGAGGGGGGGCGCTCCCGGCAGCAACCGCGGGAGGTTTAAACATCCCCTTGGGGGCGCGGCAGCAAGGCGGGGCGCGGCAGT
>VWZZ01007432.1:100199-175796 GCA_013399095.1 Psophia crepitans | reverse complement strand
CTAGGTGATCCTGCTTTAGTAGAGTGGTTGGACTAGATGATTTCCAGAGGTTCCTTCCAACCCCAACCGTTCTGTTATTCTCTGATTCTGTATCCTGCTGGCCACACTTCTTTTGATGCACCCTTGAATACTGTTGGCTTTCTGGGCTGCTAGAGCAGATTGCCAGCTCGTATTCAGATTTTCATCAGTACTCGGAAGTCCTTCTCTGCAGGGTTGCTCTCAATCCACTCATCCCCCAGCCTGTATTAATAACAGAGATTGCCTTAACCCAGGTGTAGGACCTTGCACTTGGCCTTGTTGAACTTCATGCAGTTCACACAGGCCCACTTCTAGTCTGTCATCCCTTTCCTCAGGAATGTCAACTGCAACACTCAGTTTCATGTCATCTGCAAACTTGCTGAAAGTGCACTCAATCTTAATGTCTGTGTCCTTGACAAAGATATTAAATAATACCGGTCCTAATATGGACCCTTGAGGGCACCACTCATCACTAGTCTCTACAACTCTGAATGGGACCATCCAGCCAAATCTATATCCACCAGTTGGTACACCTGTCAAATCTATGTCTCTCCATTTGAGAGACAAGGATGTTGTGTGGAACAGTATCACATGCTTTGTTCAGTTCCAGGTAGATGATGTTAGGTGCTCTTCCCTTATCCACCAATGCTGTAATGCCATTGTCGAAGGCCACCAAATTTGTCAGGCCTTTAGTGAAGTGATGTTGGCTGTCACAAATCACCTTTCCATGTTGGGGTTTTGTTTTGGGATTTTTTTGGATTTTTTAGGTAAAATAAACAGAACAGTAAGTTGCAGTCAGCTGTAGGTATAGTACTCTGCACCATGTAAGGTTTGAGTCACTGCTGAGATGACTAGGGTAATAGTATTGGTTTCATGAGAGATACTCAGGCGTAGTAGTTGAAAAATGCAACAGCCCAATGCTTGAATAAGTTTGAAATTTAGTTGAATAATTTCTTCTGTACTGGGACTCCTCACAAAGTGTCTAAGCTTTTAGCAGGTGTAAGACATTGTAGTTCAGTGCATAGTAATGATTTTCTTCCCATTTTTATACCAGTTTAGGACAAACAACCAGATCAATCACGAAATTACAAAGTCTTGTCTTAGGAAGGACAAAGTGATAAGATAAAATCAAATAGCAGCTAGGATGAAAAGCAACAGTAAAGGGATAATGGTTCTTAGACTTTCAATATCCTTAGATCCTAAAGTTTTTTTTTTTTCCTTTGGATGAAATTTCAAAGAAAATTGTTAACTGCTTGACTTAAAGTTCTCACTAACGTATTATATAGTGCAATGCTACAAGAACAACCATTTTGATAGCATGAAAAGTAATTGAAGCTTTCGTTAATTCTTATTGCTTGACATTACTATTTCATGCAAAAGAGCCTTTTGTCAAATAGTACTTACTAAGAAATCTCCACAAACTCTTAAGCTCCTATTTTAAAAGATGATGTGTTTCTTTTCATATATGTTATAATAAAGTATAACAAAAAGTTTAAAATAAATAATCTTGTTAATTGGTTATGCTTATGGAATTTCATACTTTCAGAGTAAAGTTAATATTTTCATCAACAAGAACTATTGAAGTTTTTGGTTTGAATCAACTTTGCTATTAAGGCAGGTCATTAGAAACACAAAGGAAAATTGCTCCTCTTAAGTAAGTGTATAGCAGGAGGATTTTATAAAGGAGAATTATAGAGAGAAAGTAAATGGAGGTAAGCTCTTAAGAGCTAAATGCAAGTGATCTTGATTAAAATTTCTGTTCTAAAGTGGAGTTACTAAGATTACATCCATATTTTCAACCAGAAGGAGAAGTAGGGTGTATCACTTAGATTTTGACAATTTAGATTATTATTTAAACAATCTTACCTTTTTTTCCTTTTTTTCATCCATTGAGTACTCTCTTTTTATTCTTTGGAAGTCACGTGCAGTCATTATGCCAAAGATTTGTGCAGTTTCCCCTTTTTTCATGGCAGGTAATGACCATATTCTCAGAGAGAATGCATCAGTTTTGAGATTTACTGTGAATATATTCTGGCTAGTGTGGGCACAGGTTCACAGTCTCAATTCATCAGCATACCTATATTCATGCAAAAATTCATGCATTTTCCTAAGCTGCTCATTGATTGTTACCAGGATTGTTCTACTCTACAGTCACATATTTCTTTAAAGACCTAGGAGAGATATTACATCCTTCTAGTTGATAAGAGGGATTAATAGAAGAAAGGGTAGAAAGAACATCATCTCCCAGAACACCATAAACTCTACATCTGGTTCTACGAATTGATGTTGTGCTGATAGAGCCATTGGGAAGCACTTTTTCACCTGAAGAGTCTAGAATTGAGATAGTGCAAGGCAATTTTATGTAACTATATATACGTGTGCCCTGATGTCTGTTAAATGCTGACAGAAAACTTGAGATTAGGCCTGGTGTTAATCGTAGAGTTGAGATATCCGCATGTACCAAGAGGAGTGTTCGTCATTATTTTTCAGTCTATATTTCTTTTTCCTGTAATTTTTTCTTAATGCTACAGTGGATTTTCACTGTTGTTTCCCTTCTAGAAAGTTTGTCTTTTTATCACTTGATGGTATCCAGGCCTGGTGGCTGCTCATTTTATTTGATGTCTCTTCTACGACTCTTTATCTCTACATTTTGAGAAAAGAAAAAAGACCCAAAACCCTGAGCGAAGGAACAGATTGATGGGCACTGCTGTTGTTGTCAGCCATTTTCAAACAGCACGGCAGGACGGCATTATTAGACTCAGGTTGACTGAAGAGATTGTGCCTTACGATCAGTCATTTTTCAACCTCTTCTTTTTTTTTTTCTTGTCTTTTCTTTTATCAAAGACTGGTGGATGATTGCAGCTTGTGATCTTCTCCCACTATGCTCTTGCAAAATAGCTTGACATGTGTTTGCTCTTCTGCTACTTCTTTCTCTTTTAGTTATGTAGCCTGCAGATTTTTGTCTTGTCTTTTTTACCTTTCCTGCTTTTTTTGGGTTCTAATTTTATGTAATATTTTTCTTTCTCCATTTCCTTTGTAAAGAAAATGTGAGAAGCAGGTGGCCCTTGTTAGTACAACATGACCTAAGTCCTCAAGATACAGCTTAATAAAGGGGAGGGGGAGAAAAAAAGAACAAAGAAAAAAAGTGCAGCCAAACAATCTACCTGTATTTACCCCCAAACAACCCTCCCCTACACCCCTATATCCCAGACTCGCCTTGCATACTTCACATATTGCGTATATATGTGGACGAAAGGCTGAACAATGAAAATGCGGGCCTGTTGCTGAGTGTTATAGGTGTTGTAGGTGACTTGGTGACCGCAGACACACATAAGATTGAGGTACCACATTTCTTTGCATGTTCACCAAAGTCTCTCAAGTGTAGGGAATCCCGTTCGGAAGATCTCGCGTTGTACGGTGAGCTTAGGCACACCCCTATGACCTGCACAGAGCCCCACAGTGGCCACACCCCATAAAGGGAGTATATAAACCTGTGACGCAGTTTAATAAACGCCATTTTGCTCATCCATCATATTGATGTCGTGATCACTTGGCCCCGAGGGTGAGGTGTTTCCTCGGACTCCAGGACCAGTAGTTGACGTCCCCCGCTGCAGCTCCAAGAACACGGAAAGCAACACTCAAGACTCTGTGCCTAAGAGGCTGAATTCAGGGAGGAGAAGAACTACAAGTGTGCGAGGTTCTAGTCAGGGATTAACTGCAGGGATTTGACCCACACAAGTCCTTGGGACCCAACAGGTTTCATCCAAGGTGCTGAGACAGATGGCCAACACCTTTCCAAAGCTGCTATTATCTTTGAAAGATTGTGGAGATCAGAGAAGCCACCAACAACCAGAGGAAGGTAAATGTTACACCTATCTTCAAAAAGGGCAAAACAATCAACCCACATGGCTACAGGCTGGTTGTCTGGCTTCACTGTCTGGAACAAGTCCTCATAGACCCCATTTCAGGGCATAGATAGGAGAAGATATTTGGATTTACTGAAGGGTAAATCATGCCGGACCAACCTGATTGCCTTCTGTGATCAAATGATGAAATATCTGGGTTAAAGAAAACAGTGGCTATCTTTTATTTTGACTTTAGCACGGCTTTTTAGCATATTAACTATATTCTTGTATCTGAGTTAGAATGCTATGGACAGGTAAAAAAAATGGGTGGATGATCAGGCTCAGAGGGATGTTCTTCGTAGGTTGTAGTCTAACTGGAGTTTGGTGTCAAGCAGAGTACTGTCCTGGGACTGGTCCTGTTTAACATATTTTTCACTGGACTGGAAGAGGTGATGGAGAGAACTCTTTGAGTTAGCAGATGACACCAAACTGGAGCGGACTTTCAAGAGCAGCGTGACTGTTCAGAGGGACCTAGACAGACTGGAGGAATGGGATGACAGGAAGCTCATGAAGTTCAACAAGAACAAAGCCAAGTGTTGCCCCTGGGCAGGAAGCACCAGTCAAGTCACACAAAACCAGTGTCTTTTCATTACACAGTGCCTATAGTGGGGGAAAGCTCTGGTTTCTGGTAGGACTAACATACCTAACATTGGTACACTACTAAGTAACGGACAGTCACACTAACAGAAGATAAATGTGTGCCAGTTTCCATAATACAGTTTCAACCTACCTAAAATCAAATTTGATCTCATAGCAGATGAGATCATACCAGCTCGTCTTCCACTATTACAAAATATGGCCTAATAGATATACATAAATGTAATGAAATGGAAGGTGTTTAAAAATAATACTGAAGGATTTATTATATGTAAATTACAGAAGCAAACAGAACATTGTTACATAAACTTTAAATATTTAGGAATTAGTTTTCTGCAATTATTTTTTTTTTAAATCTTCTTCCCTCATCCAGAAAATTCTGGCAATAATATGGTCTTAAAACTTTTGTTAAACTCTATAGTAAAAATTTTAAAAAATAAAGGTCTTGATATAGATAGTGAAGAACTACTTTGAACTGGCTACTGCCCCAGTTCCTCTGACATTCAAACATTACTGGTCTGTTTTTGTCATCTGAAATGTTAAAACAGGTTGAAATTAATTTTATGGCTCTTAATACAGAAACACTATGAGGGACTGGATTTCAGACAGGACCTCTTCTGAGTAAACATGAATTAACTTTTTGTTTCTTTACCAACTATGTACACAGAGTTAGAGGCTAGTGTAGAACAGTAAATTGTCACAGAGAGGAAAAGTTCAGCATAAGAAATGGGCACAAAAAGCCAGTGGAAGCACAGTAACATGTTTTATATATGTTAGAGAAAGAAACATTATTTTAACCCACTTTTGTGCAACTAGAAAGATACAGAAAAGAAGGACTTGTGTTTCTATGTGGGGGCAATGGAAGGAGAAAATTCTTCTCTGTTGAATCTTTCTTTTCCCTCTATTGTGCCCATGTTTCACAGTGGCATAAATCATGTTAGCACACATGCACAGCTAGTTTAGATTTACAAACATCCGGTATGTGAGAACTTTGTTTTGGTGAAAATCTATAAGCTCCGCTAAAGTAAAACTAAAAAAACCAAAACCACCAAACAAAAACCCCACAAAAAAACCCCAGACAAACAAACAAACAAACAAAAAAAAAAACCCAAAAAACAAAACCCCAAACAAACAAGCAAACCCAAAAAAACCAACCCCGAAACAAAACAAAATAAAAGGAACTCAAAAACAACGAACAAAGGAACCCTAAATAATATTTTTTTTTCTTCCAAGTGGGTTGCTATAAATACATTTCAGTGGAATCTAACTGATGCTCAGAATCCAGTATTACACTAAATTTTGTCTTTTTTGAAAAAGATAAAGGCTTTAAGTGTTAGAAAGCCTAAAAAGGAAGACCCATACCATTTTTCACCGAGTTTTATATCTCTCACTCATACTGAAGATAAACTCCAAAAATTTTGTCTGACTTTGCAGAACTTGAAGAAAGAGGCAACATGGTACCCATTTCTTACTCTATGAACTCATTCACAGAATCATAGAATCATAGAATCACTAAGGTTGGAAAGGACCTCTGAGATCATCAAGTCCAACTGTCAACCTCACACCACCGTGCCTGCTAGACCATGTCCTGGAGTGCCACGTCTATGCGTTTTTTGAGCGTCTCCAGGGACAGCGATTCAACCCCCTCTCTGGGCAGTCTGTTCCAATGCCTCACTACTCTTTCCGTGAAGAAGTTTTTCCTAATATCCAATCTAAACCTCCCCTGACGCAACTTGAGGCCATTCCCTCTTGTTCTGTCGCATGCTACTTGGGAGAAGAGACCAACACCCTCCGCACTACAACCTCCTATCAAGTAGTTGAATTCTTCTCAACGTACTCAGAGTGGTTCATTCTTCTGAGTCTGTGCTGTCCTGTAATTACATTAAAACTTTGTAGAAACTTATCCCTTCTGAAGATAATCCTTATAGAAAGCAGTTGACAACACAACCCTATGCCAGCTTCAGCTGGTAAAGGAGAAATGGAAAATGATTGGGTGTGAAGTATCTGCATCTAGCTGCTAAAACACTGTGGGGTTATCTGGATTGTTGACAATACAGTGAAGTCCTGAGGTAGTGGGTTTCTTTTGGAACTGGAGAAATGGTAGTATATTTTGACTTTGTGGTACACACCCTATTCAGTACCTAGCAGCACGTGAGCCTATTTCCCTTTCTTGCCATCTTCCTTTACTACTGATGGACTTAACCGCAAAACACAAAAAAGTAATTTCCAAGACTATGCCTACAACATTGATGAGCATGAGCTGTATAAATTGATTTTGGTGGAGCTGTGTTAATTTTTTATTCAGGAGTTGGCCCTACATGCTTCTCAGAGACATTGGAGTAAAAGCTGTATCCTGTTACATGCACGATCTTTTGAGATGGTTAGCTGATAATGCTACGTACAGAGAATTGGTTCATAAAAATTCTACACTATGGGCATGTGTTTTGTAAAGGAAATTCATGCTTGTCTTCTACCATAGTCTGCAAGCATTAAGATATTAATTATGACAGAATTTTTAAATTTAAAATTAAATAAATAAAATTTAAATCAGTGGTTTATAGCTCAGGATTTTTAATAGCTCCTCCATTATTTTTTTGTACCCCAGAGGACTTCTTATTCTTAAAAATACATTCAAATCTTGGCCATAAACAAGAAGGTAAACTACACATTTGATCTTTGCAAAGCTCTATTTAGGAAATAGAAGTCCTTAAGTCCTTCTCATGGCACTATCATAACTTACAAAATTGCAATGTACCTAACACAAAATTGGCAGCTGTTTACCATCTGTTCAGTTCCTCTTGCAACACAGATTTTCTCATGCCTCACAAGGGCTTCTCTTGTAGCTAAAAACATAATTTCTGACTGAAAACGTTGTTGCTGTCTTTAAAGCCATTCATAGATTGGCGGCATTCTTTAAAAGTCCCATTTCAATCATTGGAACAGGCTGCCCAGGGAAGTGGTTGAGTCACCATCCCTGGAGGTGTTTAAAAGACGCATCGATGTGGCACTAAGGGACATGGGTTAGTGGTGGACTTGGCAGTGTTAGGTTAACGGTTGGACTCAGTGATCTTGAGGGACTTTTCCAACCTAAATGATTCTATGATTCATCTGGGTTATATTTCAACAGACTTCAAGTAAAATATGCCAACATGATTCCAGTCTCCCAGGATTGTTATGCTGTTGTTTTGAAGAAACTCTGCTCTTATGCATGATGTATAGGGATAGTCTTATAGCCACTGGTCTAATAAGCAGTGGCTCCTGATATAATTTACTGGAGCCATAAAAAAATGTAATTTACATGTTGCTGTTACTTTCCGAAATTCTCCTTTGTGCTCCCTCTGTCCTGCACAGTAACTGTTCCTTTGTAATACTTGGTTACTGTTTAACGAAGCATGGGTGGAAAGGAGGCAGAGAAGAATCTGTAAGACTCACTGAAGAAGTCTCCATCATTTTGAGCAGCTGTTAGGGATGCAAAAATCAGAAAGTGGCAAAGAAATATTAGTCTTATCTTTACTCAGAAGCCTGTGCTGTTTCCTTCGCTTGATGATCAGCTCAGACCCTTTTACAATGCTTTAAAACCATGAGCAGAATAGCACCCAAGCTGGAAGGCAGCGAGTGAGAGTGATACTTCAAGGTGTTCATTTACAGCTGTGGACCGTGGTTCCACAGGAAGTGAACTAGATCTGCACTTCCTAAATCTGCCGTTTCTCTCCTTCTTGATCAGGGAGCAAGTGTTTTTAGAAGGTGGCTGGTGAAACTAAAAGGGCTGAACAAAAACTGATGTAATGCTGAACTGTACTTTGAATACTGACAACAAAAAGACTAAGGGAGTCTCTGGTACTAGGACAGCTGTTTCTTGGAAGACTGAAATTGAGCAAGAGGGTTAGTAAGCCTTTTAATCACATAGCTATAGTAATCAAACTGATTAATGAAGATTTTCTTCCACTTAAATCAGAATTAATTGGGGTGAATATAATGGTTGTATATCACACTGCCATCTGGTGTCAAAAGACTGAGAAACAGGAAAATAAAAACCTATTTTCTGAAGGTGCTTTCTCCACATGAAACACCACCATATTTACATAAAATGAACATTTCTAACTACATAAAAGTTGATGGCACCCATGAATATTTCCAAATTTGAAATGCTTTTGGTCTATATCGTACTTACATATGCTGCACTGCTCTTCCAAAACTTGGATTTCAGGATACTGTATAACTAAGAGTCATTCCTACCTTCTTTTAATGTCCCACAAGAGTATCTGGAACCTTAGAGATTAATAATCATAAATTATTGTAAACTGTGCAATAAAGAATGAATTAGACATTTCAAAACCTTATTTTGAAAGTTAAAATTTGGGTTTTTTTCATCTGCAGTGATGCTTACTAACGAGTAATGAAAAGGACAAGGATTTCAAAGTTAATTTTCTTTGTAAGTTTTTTTTTTTAATCATATGGAGTCCTAATGCTCTATAATTTACATTAGTGAGTCATCCCCATGACACTGTCTGAAAATGCATACTTTGAAGTTAAAATAGTGCCATGTCTGACTCAATATAATGACTCAGCTGTATCCCTCCCACCTTGACTTCGTTATGGGTCCGTTACTGGACATACAGCTGTGTCATATACAAGGTATAAGCAGAATCTATCTAAAAGTATATACTTGTGCATAGGTAGCCTAGGAGTAGTGTATGGCTATTTGTGTTATAGTAACTTATGCATGCTTGGCTATTTGCATTAAATAACATCTTGTGGCCTCAGGGAAGACTGAGGTTCATTCCACTGACTGCAGCTTATAAAGATGCAGATGCTGCCCAAAACCATCTTTATATATGTTTCTACACAGGTGCAGGTGGTCTTAGGGCTCCTATGTTCCTGCACCCAGATCAGCTGATGCAAGCTGGTTCTAACCTGAAGCAGTGCCATCAGGGCGTGTGCTGTGTTGAGCCAGAACCTCAGATCACAAGCCACAGCAGTAAGTTCGAACACCTTCCAGCCACGTCTGAGCACAAGCGGAGCAGATGCACAGATGTTTGCAGCTGTCCATCTAGACACGGCCTCAAAGATGAGTTCTTCTATATAATTTTGTAGCTATAGTGTTGTAGGCTAATATCCTCAAATAATTAGCGAGTTTAGCAATTTAGTTTACTCTTAAAACCTGCGAAGACCAACTTGGATTATTTTTATTTTATAAGCTAGTAATTGAGGAGATTCTATCTTTTTTAAATGTGCACAGTAGTAATTGCTATATAGCATACAATCTTATAGAAGTTTTTAATGGCTGCGTGCCATTCACCAAGGAGGTGGAGGGCTGGACCAAGTAAAAGCTTTCAACAATAAAACATTACCAAAAAAGGAAGGGAATAAGGTGTTCCTCACATCCTCTGGGAAAAGTCATGATGGGCTTAAACTGCAGCAAAAGCGATTCAGACCTGACATTAATAATAGCTTTTTAATGGTAAGGATAGACAAGTACTGTAAGAGATGAGTTAGGGGTCTCGGTATCTCTTTCTTTTAGAGGTTATAATAGAGATGTTAGACAAATATCTCACAAGCACTTTTGAGATACAGTTGATCCTGCATCGGAGCAGAAGGAATGTACTGACTTGTTGAGCTAACTTCTTTCATCTCAAATCTTCTAGGCTTTTGTGATTCACAGATCTAAAAGAAAGCAGATAGAATAGTTGCTGATAAAGATTTACAGCCTGTGCCAATCTCGCCTTATGAATCATACTTTCTAGGAGAGATCTAAAGATCCATTTGTGATGGTAGAGTTACTGTCAATGAACTGATATGCTCACTCTGTTTTATATAGATTCTCATCACCCTGATCACCATCTGTGCACCTTCAAAAAGCCTGAAACATGTTCTCTAGCATTGCCAGGCGTAGTCAGCTTGTTTTTACCTTCCTGCTGCCAAGAATGAAAAAAGGGAAAAGGGAAAATGGGAGGGGAGGGGAGAGGAGGAGAGGGGAGGCGAGGAAGATTGTGTAAAAGTGAGTAGTGTTTTATCACAGGGGGAATTTGTTGTATTTGTGTGCTGTATTCACTATACTTTCAAAATTAACTTAACCATTGATAGGTTAAAAAAATCTGGGCGCTTTAGAAGATAGACTTGGTTTGGAAATTTGTAGTAAAACAAGATTTCAGAAAAAAACCGCTTCTTGGACAGGATTGAAATATTTTACAGAACCAGATAGCTTTTAGTTTCCATAACTGTTTTCTGACTGCTTGTCCACTGAAAATTAGGTCAGAAACTCTAGTTTTCTAATGTTGTATGTTGACTAATCCATTAGTGAACATTCCCTTGAAATGAGGTTACCAGTGCTTCAGGCTTAGCAGCCTTACTGTAAGAAACCCTGACATGTGAATGACCTTGAATTCAGTGCTTTCTGGCTCCTTTTCATAGATTCAGCAGTCAATTTGGGAATAAAATATGTGTTTGAATAGACTTCAAAGTTCATTACAACTGTTGTGCTAGAAATGCAAATGCCTAGTGGCTTTCAGAGCATGTAGGGCCAGATAGACATCAGATGAGCCAGGGTTTGGGGCTTCTTCACTGTAGGTCATAGGAAAGAAGCTCTACTTTTGTTGTTGCTTTTTTTTTTTTTTTTTTGCCTAATGATTATGTTCACTTTAATACACAAATTTTCTTGCCTATTGAATATCCTCTTTGAGAGTTCTTCCTATTCCAAGGTCCATACTTGTGTTTTTGCTTTACCATGGATTGACATCTAAAGAGATTTCCCAACCACAGCATTCATGAATTATAGCTGTGAGACCCTCAAAGGGCTATCAGTATATAAGACACCTCATCAAGGTCACACTGAAAGACAACCAGAGAGCAAGAAATTCAGCTTGCATTGTCAGCAAGCTGATTCACTGCCATACGCAAACTACCTTTCTACACTGTAGCTGTGTCATGATTTTCAAGTTCTGCCAGAAGGCAGAAACACTTTGAATGTCTTGCTCTCATTCTTAGCTTCACTTATATCTCCAAGCACCATATGTAAATAACTTCTTAGCTTCTAGAGCAGTAACTTTAATCCTTCTCAGTGTTTTTATGCCATCTACAGGTCTCTTCAAACTGCTGAATTTTTTAAAATTTTTTTTTCTTCAAATCAGGCTTGATGGCAGGAAGCTTTATCTTCTAATCAGTTTTCATTATTTTGTAAATTTATACAACACTTAAATAAACTTCTTCTTTTGTAAATTCCTTATTACTTATATAATCCAGATCAGAGAAATTGGTTAAAGTGGCATGAAAGCTTCAAAACTCCTGATGTCCTCAATATTATTTTTGCTTTAATTTTTCAGTGCAGCATAAATTTGCAGTGTTTTATGATATAAAAAAACCTTTATCTTAAATCTTTATATCAACAGTTTTGTTAAAATAGTATTTTTTTCTAGGAAAACCTAGGAAACATAACATTTCAGGAAAGATTCAACTTTGAAAATGTAGCCCAATAAATTTTATAAATGTATCTATAATATGTACATAATAAATGCCATTTTCATTTAAGAATTAAAAGAAAAAACAGAATAGGCTACTTTTCCAAACAAACATTATTAATGAGAATTTATTAGTACTGAGATTAATGAGAATAATTTGTACTTAAAGGGATACCATAAACAAGTTTCCTTCAATATGCTTTGCTTACCAAAATAGCCCACAGTCTAATTCCATACACGATCAGACAAGTTGTGATGACAAGACATAAAGTGAAATTATGGTATAAAGAAGTACAGAGATTTGTGACAACAGGATTACATGCGTTTCTTGAAAATGATACAGCCTTTCAGTCATTCTTGTGCTGTGTGCAGTTAAAGAATCCACTGGTGCCTTTAGCTGGTGGGAATTCTACGTATGTTGTCAAGGACAAAATTTCTCTTAACTCTAAAAACCTGTACATTGAGGTTCATTGTGCTCCCTATAGATAAGGCTATATCTATAGCCTTATATCTATATCACTCAACACTGACAAAAATGTCACAGTGTACTTCCATACATTAGTACAAATTACTGAATGCATGAAAATCAAAATACAACAGGAGAAATCTAGGAGTAAGTACCAGTAGCTGACCCTTAGATGGAGATTAATTTATGTCATAAATACTCAAGTAAGGCATATTAGGACATAAAATGTGATTGAAAAGCATTTGTACTGAAAGACACTCTTTCCTACAACCCAGGCATAATCTGTCTTTCTTTTTCCCTTGTGTTCCAATGCATGCAGAAAAATTCAGTCATGGAAATTTGTCTGTGAATACTTCACTTGTGGTTCAGCTAGAGGTACAGTGACACAAGCCTTTTTACAAGCACAGATGACTTGCAGTAAACATGCTGCACAGAACCCCAGTCATGGGTGCAATTTCCACTAAAAAAAGAAACTATGATGCACAATAAACACCTACTGTAAACAGAACCAATGGTTTTGTCTAAACTTTCAAACACTTCAAGTTTCTTGTTCAAGAAAAAAGAAGTAACCTTTATTATACTGTTGAATATTTCTTTTTTTTTATTTTTTTTTTTTACAAAATGTAATGCCATTCCTATGATATCTGAATGAAAAGTGTTGAAGTGACCTTGTTTCCCAGTAGACTTATGTTAAATTTTCCAGTCAAGAGAACTGGGAGTTCAAAACTGCAAGTGCAGTTTTGCGAACTATAACTAATCTATTACACAGATTGAATGAAATGATAGGTGAATGACTGACCAATTCCTTGGGACATTTTAGCTTTGAAAAGAAGCCAGCATTGTGCATGTTTACAGTATTGCCAGGGGAAAATGGAGAAGCAGGTAGGTTAATTGATTTGCCCAGGCAGCAGTGTAGTCTAATGTGTTACGTTTGGGCTTCAGAAGAAGTGGAGCTAAAACCTAACACCTTCTGTCTCACGAGGGTTTTATGAGACTTAATTAGGGCTTGCAATTTGCTTTAAAAACAGTTTTCAGACGTGCAGTCCAGCTTCAGCTGTAAATATATACCTATAGCCGAAAGACACATGGAAGAAACTTCATTTTTAGTTTAACATAACTGGTTTTCCCAATTACTTAATTCTGTATTGACCTATTAATTATCAGGGTCAATTAGGTATCAGCGTGACCTTCTTACAGTGTGTGTCCTCATCATTAATGCATACATATTTATCCATCTCAAAAAAAACCCAATAAAATTCCTGGATTTCTTGCAGGTTCAGCTATGTAAGAACTACATTTTACCATTTAAAACATCATATTGCTCACAGAACTGAGAAGAATTCCTGAAAACAAAGAGAAAGCATAGAAAGAAAATACTATAAACTTAATATTTTTAAAGAAGTTATTTTTTGTGTATTGCTGCCAGCCCAAAGCTTTACCAGTTGAATCTGATTCAACAATAACAATCTTCTGCATTATACTGACGCAAAAGGACCTCAGAAGAAGGAAACGACTTGATGATCACTACTCCACTGCATTTTCAGATTTGTAAGTGAGAAGGAGATGAGAGGAAGGGTGACACGAGCAGAGTCTCCATTTGCAATTCCCCATTATTAGGGCACACAGGCAGCTTCGACTAGAAACACGGCCTGGAGCCCATAGAACTGTCCTAGCTTGAAACTGCCCCATCAATGTAATAGTCTCTAGGTCACCAAAATAACATGCAACCACATGCAAGAGAACAGCCTAGGCAATAGAAGCAAACGTTTGTTTTCTCGTTGAATGCTTTTTAACAGTTTTTAAGCTGCTTATGCCCATGCAATCTGCTACCTACAGAGGAAGCAAATTGCTGCACTAACTTTACATCGGGTTTTTTTATTTTGCTTTCTACAAAATTTTACGGACGATTTAGTACTCTGTAGGTCCTTTCATCCTGGATGACCTTAATGTCTTTTATTATGACAGTGTACTGTAGCCAAGTTGAAAATCTTCAGTATCCACTGAGAGAAATGCGGGATATTAAGGATGGAGGAAGCGAGTGCTGGGTTATGGAGATCCAATGATGCAGTGCTACTAATCTTACTAATCTAAGAGTGGACCAGAAGCTGAATATATGCAGAAATCTACTTCAGTTGAATCAAGTATTGCTACCACTTCCAGTTTTTCTGGTAATTTCTAGTAGTTTTTTCTACCACCCGTGTGCGTATTACCTCTATGAAGTGTTTTGAAGTTAAACTTCTAACACTTGGGTTTCTTTTGCCTAGAAGGATATTTGAGTTTTGGAGCTCAAGTTATCAACAATATGAAGAGTATATGCAGTTTTATGAATGCAAGCAGCACCGCAGACTGTCATTGAGGCATTTTATGCTTTTAAGAATATTTTGTTGGTGTGATGTATATCTCTGAAGGGGAGAACACTACTAGCATAATCCTGCAAGAAGAAATATTTCTGTGAGTTGTTTGAACACCTGCTTAGCTAACATAGGATAGGAACAAAAAGGTCTTAGTTTGAAAACCCTCCTCTGACTTAGGAATCTAAATTAAAAAAAAATATAAATGAAGGACTGTCATCTTTCCATACAGAGCAGAATAATCTAACAATTAGTTGCCACTTTTAAGCTAGACTAGTTGTGACCTGAGACTCAGTCAATTGAAGGGAAATGGGACATGGGAATCATATGGAATCATGTCTGTAGCCTACCAAGTTTAATCCGAAACTCTATATGAAGATCAAGGTCTTCCAACATGTTCCAGGCAGCTAAAATAAGATACAGAAAAAACACATTTATCACACACACACACTTTGTGACTGCAATCAGAGCTTTCACCAATAGACACACTGCCCTCCTTAATTAATGTCAGTTTCAGTACAACATACAAAGAGAATTTAATAATTCATTGTGGGACCAGAGTATGGATGAAAAAAGAGAAATCTGTAATCATACTGAAAGATTTTAATCAATAGAAGAGGAAATGTAACTTGAGTGGAGTCTTTTTTGTGTGTTTGTAAACAAGATTCACTAGCACAAATGTATTGAAAAGATTACAGTCTTTTTCAGATTTCTTAATAACAAATTCTTGCTAAAAGCTTGTCAGGTCTATGCACCCATGTGAGGCTGGATCTAAATCACAATCTTTCCATGACAGACAGCTTTATATAGGATTGGTGGTGGTGATGGTGGTTGTTCTTTTTCCCCAGGGTTGTTAAATAGCTACTAAAAATACAGTAATATTTGTAAGTGGTTTTATGCTGCTTATGAGTTTTAATTAACATTTCTGTGAACCAAGTTATGTGTCTTAGGTTAGTATTACAGACAGAAAACTATACCAAGTATTTTTGGTATGTGGTTAAGAATACTGGGAGCCAGCTTTGCAATTATTTTTGTAAATGTAATAATCTACTAAAAGGAAAAAAAGTCTTTTCTAATTTTCAGATATATGGGAATTTAACAGTCTGCAATATGCAGATATACTGCTACCCTTTAGTATCTTTCCTTGCCATTTTGTTGTTTTACTGAATAGTAATACACATGCCTGACTAATAATGCTATGTGCTATATTGATTCAAGGTACTATAACTGCCAAGATGATTGAAATGCTGTCTCCAGTGGTCCTTGACAGCTCATATATCCGGATCATGATTTGCATTTATTCCGATGGGATTTAGTGATTGTCTATGTCTGTATGCCCTTTGAGACTGATGTACTTTAGATCTCTAAGTATAAGAAATCTGTATGGGTGATGAATCATTTTATTCATAGCCCAGTGGGAATCCATAAACATAATTTGTCCTTCGCTGTCAGTTCATTGGCTCCTTAGTACAACTTGCTATGGTTTCCTTCCAGGTCACAGCATATTTTGTGAGAAAATCAAAAAGTAAAAAGCAATGAAGTTTGAAACATCAGTTTAAAAATCACCTTCTGAATCAGGGTAGTAAATAATGGTCTGAAGTTCTCTGTGCTATGGGTATGCTGAAAAGAAGGGAGACTGTCTTCTGCTGCAGCAGTCATCTTTAAATGTTGCAAGTGTTTGATGAGGCAGTAAACTCAGGTTCACATGACATCAGTAATTTTCGATTTTATGCTTTGAATTCATTTCTGACTTCCTGTGTTTTGGTTAAATAGTACACAGTTCTTGTCTCTGTTCCTCGTGGCTGATTTAAGTAAGCTGATGAATAGACGTCCTGTGTTGGTGAAGATTTGTCAGTACCTCCAGAAGAAAGTATTTGATTTATACATATATATGCATGTATGCATGTGTGTGTGTGTGTGTGTGTGTGTATATATGTATACATATATATACACACACACCTTTTTTTTTGTAGACATCACTTTGCCACCTATTTCCCTATTACATTTAACAGCTCATGAAACAAATGGAACCAAAGTGCCAGTTGAACCATACTGTTTCTCAGGTCTATCAGAACTGGTTCCAGTGGACACTACTGGAAAGAATGCAATATTGCTAAGACTACTCTCCATAAGATTTCAGATCAAGCTGTGTTACTATTGTTGATTTGAGATCTATTTTCAGACAAAAATCAAGCTTCTATATTATACTTTTTGCTGCTTTTGATAAATTTTATAGCTAGAAATTCATTGCAGAGCTAGTCTGCCTAATAATTTTCACCTTACTATGAAGGCAATATGAATTATGTTGAGTAATACATATTGCCTTTTGGATGTAAAGAAGTTTTTGGCAGGGAGGGGGGAAGGTGTTAATATGAAAATTAGATGACTAAGCACAGTCTGCCCAGAAATACTGGTGTGTCTTTCATCTTGAGAAGATGCCTTGGTATCTTTTCGATGATAAAATCCCTCATGTACAGGTTTCTTAAATAAGTTGTTTGATTTTTCAAAAGCTGACTATCATGTAGCTTATTCTCACCAGACCTATATCTCACAAAAAATGTTCTAAATGAGGATAAAAATGATTGCATAAAACAAAATTGTCTAATAAAATTAGGCTTGGTGAATAATTCTTATAAGAAGCTTCCATTTGTGTAAAAATGCAGATGTCTGTTAGAAAGTTGGAAGCCATATGGATCCCAATCATGCATAACACTTGCTGAAAAATGCATTTATACATGAGAACTTTGCTTAGAGGGCAGATTTTGTTCTTATTGTCTAGCACAGCAAAATTTAACTAACTTTGGTACTTTGCTCTACCCACATAGATTTGTGACTTCAGCATGCATGAGCTGTGTCCTCCAAATCTGTACACTCAGTATCAAGATCTGTCTTGTGAATTCTGGAGAAAAATACATTCTTTTTTTCTGGAGAAAAAAATACCTCACCTCTAGCTGGTATAAGGGACAGATTCTTATATCTATTTAGATGATGTTTGTGCTTCTGGTATTACACTAGTTCCTTTCAAAATCTGAAAAATTTTCCGTGGTACCAGCCGAAAGTGTTTTACAGAGGCTACTCCTCCCTCTAATGCACCACATGGATTACATCCTTACTACATCGCTGAACACATTGTTCTTCAGGAGCAACGCAATAGTCACAGTTTGTAGCATGATTATTGTTATGACATTTATAAAGGATTAATAACTGTGTTTTCTAGATGTGAAAATTATTTGATTGCCATGTCTGTTCTATGTAAGAAGATACGGCAGGTTTTTAATAATCTATTAAACCCCTAAAAACTGTAAAAATAGAACTGAATTTCACAGACTGCAAAACCGTATGTCCAAAGAAGTCATGTGGAGGCTTCTTGTTGGTTAGGGTTTTGTTTTTTTCTGCAAAAAGTAAATAAGGCCTTTGATCTTTATAAAAAGTTTGTCAAGATTTTACTTCCACAGGAAATTATTTATTCCTTTTCAATTGCAAGAAGCCAAACCCAAACAATTTAAAGGCATAATCAAGTATGCTATTTTCTTTTTTTCCCCCAATTCATCAAGGGGGAAACAAGACTTCTTACAATGAAATTAATCTTTTGTATTCTACTACTTTTAATCTGCAGTGATTGTGATCAAACATAGTCCTAATACAGGTATAGATTCAGTTTATGAGGTTTTGCTTTAATTTCCCAACTCCAATTTCTATTAGGGCATGCATGATTTTGGCATTAAACTGCCTGCCACACCAGACTGCCAGAAGTAAGGAAGCTTGAGATTACACAAAATGTTTCCTCTTTTTTTTCTTTTTTTTTTTTTTAATTCATCCTTCAAAATTCACGATAGAGAATGTCTGCTGTTAACAGGGCCTTTTATGGTCAATTGCTTTAGCGTTTTATTTGGTACAGACTGTGTATTAATACAATGAATTTGGGGACTGGAGTCTTCCCATAAGAAGACTGTGGAGAAATGCATAAGAGTTCCAGCTTGATTCATGCTTCATATCAAAGATGGCAGTCATAGTATGAGTTGGCTCAATGTTAATCAGAAATATCTGTCTAGAAAAACTTAATATTGAAACGGATTTTGCAACCTTTACTCTGGCTGCTGTGGGATAAAACTATCTTTAATCTTGTTAGAAAGATAAATACTACTGAAAATTACAGGTGATACTGCCTTTCTGGGTAAACCTTAGAGAACAAATTTTATTAGTAATAACCTTGGATCAATCTGGTTTAAGTTAATTTCAGTTTAAATTAAATTAATGGATGCATTACCAAAAGTAAGTCTAATTATTACACTGAATTTCAAAAGACAAAGAATGATGAACTAGGGGATGTAGTAGGAGAACGCATTAAGCTGCTCAACAATATGAATGTAGTAGCAGTCTTTATGTCTATAGAACTAGACCTATCAAAATAGATACTCTAAAAAGGAATTTTTTTGCAGAAATTTGTAGAAACAGCCTGAAGATCAGAGGATTGTTGTAAATCAAATAGGAGTACTATTTAACATACTGTGGTCCCAGTCCAGCGATTGGATTTAGATAAG
Organism: Psophia crepitans; assembly: GCA_013399095.1. Taxonomy (NCBI): domain Eukaryota; kingdom Metazoa; phylum Chordata; class Aves; order Gruiformes; family Psophiidae; genus Psophia; species Psophia crepitans. The sequence goes on along the minus strand of VWZZ01007432.1, from coordinate 156,464 downwards.
CAGAAATGCTTATACCGAGATATCTTTACTGTCTGGGTAGATACAGTATTATGTGGGGCTAAAGAGATTTGCCATCCTGATTTGTTGCAGGTTTGAGTTAAAAAAGCGAAATTCACCTGTATTCTGAGCACTTAATTCACATTGTATACAGCTTGTTGCTTACGTGAGTTGTGGGCTTGTGGGGATGGGCAGAAGCATTCTTCTCCAGACAGGGAAAAGTAGAAGGAACAGGCAACTTCATCAAATATTCTCTAATTCAACCTATCAATGGTGGGGTTTTTGTAATTATTGGTATTGCCTCATCTATAAAGCAAGTTCTGTAGGCATTATTCTGTGTAGCTTCCAAACTCATCAATATATTATGGATTTTCATTGTCAAGTGATTCTGCAGCTAAGACTACAGGGTCAGGGGAGGAATCAATTTCTATCTGTAGCAATGAGTTGACTCTAAAATATACCCAAGAGAATAACTTGAGGAACTCTATAGTCAAATCATATTTTGAAAATATTTTGTCTTCTGACTCAATTTCACAATATTTTAAAAGTAGCTATCATGTTTTTTGTTCTCAGTTTTCTATCTTGCCTGCTTGTTTACCTTTGGGGCCTTTTTTTTTTCTTTTTATAAAGCTAAAGTACCAAGAACTAGTGCTTTCCTTCATGTTTTATATGTATAGCTATATTTTCTGTGTAGTCACACTTGGTATTTTAATTCAAAGCAAGAGTACCCCTCAGTTTCTTTTGCCTCTCATGGTGTTTAGCTAAAGCTAGTGGTGATTATTTCCTTAAAGCCTTCTCCTGGAGTTGTCTGTGCTTATGAGTGCAGGTATGATTGCTGCCAGATGGCTCCTTTATACACTGGATGGTACCGTACTTTGTGAGGGGTGTCTCTTTTATGTATTGTATTTTCTTTCTGTTTAAATTCACTTCCTCTTTAAGTAAACACCTCAAATGGTGTGACACCTTCTCTTCTGTTGCCTCTGACATTGTATTTAAACCTCTCTTTATTTCCTGACTCTTAAACTGTTGCTGCAGTTGTATGCGTAATTTTTCCTCAGACCAGGTTCTAGAATGAGACCATAAGCTTCTTGCATCCCCTGTAAGTATCTGTTCCTCTGTAGTATTGAGTAGTACAAAGATTTTATACAAGAATTAATTTTACTGAGACATAGTTTGGAAGCCTACATTTTTCAGGAAAATACGTTTTTCTCTCCCTGAGGTGGGTTGGTCTTAGCCAACATCTAAGTACCCACCTAGCTGCCCACTCACTCTTCACACAGCAAAACAGGGGAAAGAATTAGAACAGCAAAAGCTGAAAACTCATAGGTCAAGATAAAAAGAGTTTAATGGGTGAAGGAAAGCTGCATATGCAAACAAAGCAAAATAAGGAATTAATTCATGGTTTCCCATCAGCAGGCAGATATCCAGCCACTCCCTGGGAAACAGGGCCTCAGTATGCATAGTGGTGGCTTGGGAAGACAAATGCCATAATCATCAGTATCCTTTCTCCCTCCTTATTTCCTTGAAACTTTATTGCTGGTCATGATGTCAAATGGTGTGGAATATCCTTTTGGTACATTAGAGTCACATGTCCTGACAGCATCCTCTCCCAAACTCCTGCCTACCCCTCAGCCTTCTTGCTGGGGTACAGAGTGGGAGAAAGAAAAGCTTGACTGTTCACTCATTGATTGTCCCTACTACCTGTGCTTTGGCTCATGTCATGGAGAAGCCCTGGAGCAGCTGAACTGAATTCCTTTCAGATGAAAATGAAGCAGAAGATGTACTCAAGAAGCAGAGATCACGGACCCAGCTGATCGCAAACACTGGGACCGTGGGACCTAACTGGGGCTGCAGAGCAACATTGCCTGCAATACAGTTGGTGCAAACATTGTGGCCGCAGCACCAGCTGTCCGGCTTTACAGCTCTGCTCTTGCTGCTCTGCACTACTTGCTAATATTGGCATAAGATGTGATTACTTAAATCCAAGAAAACATTATCTACAGCACAATGTAATGTTAAAATTAACTAAGCTAGCACAGAAAACCAGGTGTACTTTCCCAAAATAGTGCAAACAGGCATATCAAATTATATCTGGGGAAACAAATAGTTGCCTCAATGGGGTGCTGCATCCTAACTAATTGGTACCACTTCTCAATGCCACAGACATGCAGCTTCAAACTGTCTCAGACTGGAGAACTAGTTAGGTCTCAGCTAAGGTAGAGTCAGGATGATGCTGCACTGCACAATAAAAAAGAACTCCTGGGTTTGTAAATGGTGCTGATGAAAGGACAAAAGAACTTCTGGCCTGTTCTCTGACAATACAGAAATTCACCAAGAATACAGACTTTGTAAAGATATAAAATAGCCTTGGCTTTTTTTTTTTTTTTTTAAATTGTGTGGCTTACTTGTACTCCTTATTAGCTGTTAGCAGAACTCTGCCATCTAAACCTTCCACAAAGTCTAGATGGGCAGCAACATGAACTGAATTTAAAGTCAAGCAGGTTGCTATTAAGGCATCAGTTCAGAACATCTGATAAGGTAGGAAAATTAACCCAAGATTTCTGGGGTGCAATAAACCAGCTTTTGCCCATTCATAAATATGGATCTTAATTGTTAAGATATTTTTATTTAAGGAGCAAAAATGTAAGAAGACAAAGAAACAGAGTAACAATAACTAATTTTTGGAAGTGTAATACTGTAATTTTTACAGGCTTTTTCTTTGCTGAGGTAACGTCTAGACAGGATAGACTTATTTTTCCTGTAGTCCCACAGTGAATTTAATTAACAGTTAAATATTGTAAGTAATGACATCGTTATAGTATCAGTAGGTCTGATTTAAACTGTACTGAGGTTGGTGTGGCCTGGTTCTGTCAGCTGCTTCTTGCTCTCCTACACTCCTCTCATCTACCAGCTGTCTTCCCTTGCCAAACTTAAAGTAGCCTTTCCCTCTCATCAGCCACCCTGAAAGGAGGTTTTACAGCCTTTTCTTACACTGGCTTCTTCCGTTAGCCTTGAGTTACCCCACTATCTGCACTTTGCCACCCCTTGCTGCCATCTCCAGCAGCTTTGTTGGCATTTTTTATCTTCCAACAGCTGAAAAACTGCATGCGGCACTGAAAACAAAACAATACCTTTTAAAGCACAGGAGGTCCTTCAAGAGCTCCCCTTGTTCTTTCTTTAAGTAATGAGACATCTTTTGTTGTTGGTTTGTTTTGTTCTAGTCTCAATCAAACTCCGTCACTGCAGAGCTGGAAAACATTGCTTTAATTCAGCATGACATCTCTCTCTAGGCATATTCAGATGTTGCTGGCCTACACTTCTGTACACTATTACAACTGTAGAGTTTTCTCCATTTGTAAATGAAATCTCACTCAAACACAGTACAACAGCATGCGCAAGCCAAAACCGGTTCCAGACTAGCAGTTGGTCTTTCTCATTTATCATCTCCTTTTTTCATTCTGAGATACCATCTAAGCACACCTGGTTTTAGGTTCCTATCACCTCTGGAGTTATTGGAGAAAAGGCTGCTTCTGTGCTAGAACTTAGAACTGCTTTGCACATATTTACAGCATAAAACCAGATTATTAGCCAGATTCAGATGCTCAAATTTAAAATGTAAACTTTGGGGTTTTTTCCCCCTCAACTAAATTCCCCAAGCGTTAAGAGTATTATTAAGTATGCAGTTTCATTTTCTGAGAGAAATGTGAGGAGAAGGGTGTAGTGGTATAAAGACAAGGATCTCCTCCTTCACCTCCTGCCTATCACAGAAACAATATCCCTGAAAATAATGAAAGCATGATTAAGCTCTAAAGTCAACAGAATGAAACACTTAATTCTAGACAATGAGACAAAGGGATCTAGCAAATACAACACCTATGTTTCTTCTTTTGTCTCCACAGTAAAGCTTTATAAAGACAGGGACATACTAATGTAAAATTCAACACTTGAAATACTACTTTTGGAAAAAAAAAGGAATGAAGTCCACAAGAAAAAAGGGATTTGGATTGTTCTTCCAAAGCTCATGTTTCAGTGTTAATGGACCTCTCTAGCAGAGCAGCAATATGCTTCTGATCTTCAGAAGAACTATTTATTGTACCCTGTCATGACCATTGCCATGCTGTTTCTAGCCCAATCATCTTCCTGCAGAAACATAGGTCCTGCACTTTCTCCAGGCCACTACAAGTAATTATTGCAGGAGATCTGGAGGAGGGGATGTAGTGGTTTAACCTTGGTTAAATGCCAGGTGTCCACCAAGATGCTCTATCACTCCCCTCCTCAGCAGGGCAGAGAGGGGAGAAGGAAAAAAATAAGATGGAAATGACAACTCCAAAATCTTGGGTTTAGATAAAGGCAGTTTTAATATAGCGGAAAGCAAGGCCATGCACGGAAGCAAAGCAAGGAAAAACAAAAGATTATTCTCTACTTCCCATTAGCAGGTGATGTCCAGCCACTTCCTGGGAAGCAGGGCTTCAAAACACGTAGTGGTTGCCCCAGAAGACAAAACGCTCAAAAAAACCAAATGCCCCCCATTCCTCCCCCTATCTCTCAGCTTCCCATTGCTGAGCAGACGTCATATGGTATGGAATATCCGTTTGGCCAGTCTGGGTCAGCTGCCCTGGCTGTGTCCCCTCCCAGGATCTTGCCCACCCCCAGCCTACTGCTGAGGGGGTGGAAGAAGGGTTAGAGACACAGCCTTGATGTGTGCCAGCACTGCTCGGCAGTAGCCAAAACACTGGTGTGTTATCAGCACCTTGCTGCTACCAATGCACAGCGCTGTAAGGGCTGTTACGGGGAAATTAACTCCAGCTCAGCCTGATCCGGTACAGGGGAGTATTGGGGCAACAGGTGATGAAAATCCTTGTGAAGTTGGATGGGCAGCAGAGCAGAAGTTTTCCCTATAAGAAAGGACTCAGAAAATGTGGATTTTGAAATGTACCTACCTTTACTCTTGAGCTGACGTTTGCCAAAGTTGCATTAGAAAAAATCTCTTACTGTATGCAGTTTGTCTAAAGTGCCTCAATTTTCAAACATCTCAGCTAATTTACATCCATTTTGATTAAATATTTGTGCTCATGGCAGCAAAGGACAATTGGAATTGCCATCACAGGTCAAACCACTGATCTGCTAATCCAATGTGCTCTTTCTGTCAGCAGTCAATACCAGCTGCTTCAGGGAAAGAAAACACAGAATTAACAGTTATGGAATAACCCACCTGGAGGCAAATTGTCTTCCTAATCTCATCTACCTCTGTGTGTGTTTCACTAATTCTGAAACTTAAAATGTAGAGAAACTTAGAGAGATAGCTGGAGAAGCATGGAATTGCTAGAGAGGACTGATTTTATGTCAATAAGGGACCAGTGAAATCAGTGTCTTTAACATATATCGTAGTAGCATTTTATAACCATTTTCATATTAAATTATAAACAAAATATATACCTGGTCTTACCTTCCCAATATCTGCCTGCATCTAAGGAATGGTCCCTAAAATCACAAGAATGACTGTGCATCTTGCTTTTACTATCTTTGGTTTAGGTTGTTCTGGCTCTCAAGATCAGAATTTTGCTGGGGGTTGAGGGAAGGCTCTTTCCTGCCCACATGAGGAGAGTGGGATCACATAACCAAGCCTAATGTTTCAATTAATCTCATACACACTTTGCTTGAATGAGAATGAGTACTTCAGATGAAATTTTGGGATTGCATTTTGAAAAAATTAATTTTCCCTGACTCTACTCATGTTCAATACAAAATTATACCTATGTGTGAAAGAGTAAAGTGTGTCACTTAACAAAATATCCGTGGACATATGTTTTGTCCATGTTTTCACTAGTATTCCACAGAGATGTGTTTAAATCCATTGTCTTTTAGTATTTTGCACTTGAAGGATTAGAAGAAGGGAGCTCAGGCACAAAAGAAGTTACTATACAAAAGTGATTTCAACTTGAATAACCCTGGTGATTGTAATGGTCTCTGGATAGAGATCACGTGAATTCAAAGAAGCCTCATTTTTAGAGAAACCAACAAAAATTCTAAAGTTTTGTTTCTGTAATATAATACAATAGAAACCAAGATGCCTAATAAATTTTAGGGTGTCCTACAGAGACAGCATATGGCTCATACTTGCAAGTGCCTTTGTGCATCAACAGCTCTTTGTTTTTGTTGCTAAGCTGGGACTTTCAAAGCTGCCTAGTAGATTTAATTTTAAAAGGAATTGGGTATCCAAATCTCTCAGGTGGTTTTGGAAAAAAAATTCAGCCAAAAAAATTTTCTTCCTGATGGCTGAATATGCATCATAAATAGATGTCAAAGACTCTCCACCTTGCCCAAGTGAGGAAAGTCCTTCAAAGGCAAATAGACCTTGGCAACAAGTAAGCAGAGCTTTTCCCTGTTGTGTATCTGGTGCAGCACAGCTATATGTCACCACAGGACTCACTTTGTGTCAGACCTGGTTTTATTACTAACAGGCAAAACGTTTAATGGATGATTATCACTCTTAATTTTCTTTCTTTTCTGGTTTCATTTGTTTTGTGTTACACTGGAAAAAGAATATAATTTTATTCATTACAGGAAGTAGATAAAAAGTGAGGAAAAAGAGATTATCAGCACTTCATGATTTTTGATTCTATGTTGAACTTTCTCTGAAACTTTATAGAGCAAAGAATGATTGTTTGAGATCAATGTTGTGTGTTGCGACAAGCAAATTCCACTCAGGGTCAGTTTCTGTTTTAATGGTTTTTAAACCTCTTTTCAGTTTGTAGAATCTTAAAAGCTTATAATATAATGATTTTCTGTTGCCATGGACTGCTGTAGAGTATTTAAGATTTTTTATTTTTTTTTGAGTAACCAGCTGGAGACCCTTTAGCATTTTTCTGCAAAATCCTCCTTGTTGTGTTACTTGCAGTTGTTTAATATCAACTTCTACTTATGGAGTTTTAAGCACCTTCCAGTATTCTTGCCTCAAGTGCTTTGAATTCATTTTCAAGTATTTCAGACAATGGGGTGTATAGACCAAAGACCAAAAAAGATTTCCAGGTTTCCTGATGCATGGAAGCTTCATAAATCAAACCTTAGTAAATTTGTTGTGGAACTTCAGCGTGAAGGAGAGCATCATTCTGCCTCTTTCATTCAGCCTTCTACATTTATGGGGTTTAAGCTAGGTGGTCACTGAGCACTGGGTGATAGCATTAGTTATCTTCCAATCTTGGAGGTTGTAAATATTCATTACAACAGGGAATGGTATGTTATGGACTTGTCTAATTTAGGGAAACCTCGAAGAGCACATATTTTAAGTGGAACAGCTGGCCACAGCACAACAAAATGAGCCGCACTATAGGCTGCTTATCACCTTTACAGGAACCAGAGGAAAATTATTGAGGTACAGCCAAAGAGGCAGATGAGTTGAGAAGGGATGCTTTGATTTGTTTGGAATGTGAAGATGCTGTGAAAAGGCTGTAAACAGGTAAGAGGAATAGGGGTAAAAAGTAAGAGCAGGATTCTCCCGAAATTGTATGCTTTCCAAGTATGTCTCTGGCAATACAGGGTCTTAACAGAAAAACTGACCTATTACAATTCTATTCTTGGCCAATTTTAACTTACTTTCCATGTATTAAAAAAAAATAATAATATTACTGACTGTGGTTTCCTTCCTAACTGGATAGTATGAGAAACTTTCCTCTTTCATTAGTGGGATGTAATTATTGTATTGATGCATCTTGTACCTAAAATCTGGAAGAGACCTGTTGGGCGTTTAGGCTACCTCAGCACAAGCCTGGTTTCCCCTGTGTGTTCAGAGAATTGCTGCAATTAAGCCCTTAGTACACAGTGAACCTTCATCCACGGCTATCATTCTCATTAGCAACAATTCATTTCTTATATTCTGTCTATATTTTAACATCTTAATTTAGTCCACTTTTCCTGCTTGTCCTAATTGCTAAACCGTAAATACTTTATCTGTCACTAAGCGTTAATTTCATAGCAGTCATGCTGTGGTTTTAGTACTATAGATAACACCATGAATGCAGTACTATAGGTAAATAATCATAGTAAGGGATATTTTCAGTTACAAAGAATTCACAGAATGAAGAAAGCACTATTATAAGCACAGAACAGGATCACAGAAGGATTATGTACGTTGTCTAAATAAACCAGGAAATTTGTAAGAGCGCTTGGAATTAAAATGAGGCCTTCTGAATGCCATCCCATTGTTTGTAACTGGTTTTGTCTGCTCCCTTATCCTTATGTTAGCTAAGAAACAGTTGGCAGAGCAACAACAGGTGTAGCAGGGCTTCACAGAAATTGCTGGCACTCTACTGGTGTTGCACACATTTCAGATTAAGCTCATTGCTTAAAGCTTTCATTCTTTCTGTATAATTTAGCAATGTGAGCTCTCTGAAATGCTTTGTATTCTTTTGAACTTGCAAAATGTCTGTATCCTTATGATAGTCTGATGTTCATAATACAATAAAATATGGCTACTGAATAAGAAGAGCCATACTGGTACAGTATCTCTGAGCTTGATAGGTTGTCTTTGTGTTCAGCACTACACTTGTATTGGACTATTCCTACTGCCATATGAGTCAAACAAATGCGTAATTTAATACTCATTATCAGCTCTTCATCCATCTGCCTTTTTTTTTCCTGTAAATTTATAAAGTGTTAACATGAATGGTGTTTTTAGGCAGGGATAAGTAGATACAGTCTATACTGTCCAAAGTTGAATGAGGTAAATTGCTTACCTCAATTTATCTTTTGCTAAACTCCACTCTCAAAACAGAACTAGTGTCTATTTCCATAGGTATATTTGATTACATTATATTTCTCAGAGTACTAGGTTCCCTTACTCCAAACTGAGTACTATTTTTACCTTAATTTTCTACTCTTAGAATTCCGTTGTTTTACAGCATTGCTCTAAGTGTTTTCTGCAGTTGCTCTGTCTAGTGAGTTTTATTTTTTTTATATTTCATTAAATGTTTTATTAAAGTCTAAATCATTGGAATTTCCACTTTTCTTCTATGGAGACAGTTCCCTGTTTTTAGAATCTAATCTTATCCAAGCTTCTTCGTTGACCCAGTTACCTTTCTCATTTTAACAATGGTAGCTATTTCCACATAGATGGTGTCCAGTATCATGGCTTAGCAGTTTACAGACAAGACTTATGTTCCAAAATAAGCAACTGGCACTAGCAAGGTTCAGCTTTGGGGATATACTCCTCATCTGTGTGAGCACTCAGAATATCTCTTTGTGGGCGGAAGTATGATGGGTATGTAATGAATCTGACAGCAACAGTCTTGATAAAGGATCTCATCTGGACATCAATATATGAGATTTCAGAAAACCTTAATGAATATATACAAGAAAGGTCAGACCAGCGCAAAAATTATGAACGTTATAATAATTGTCTGATGCACCAATGATCACTACACCTGTTCCCAGGTGCAAAAAGTGATTGATAACCTTCTATAGATCAATATTTTGAGATTTCTGCTAAAGAAGAGAGTTTTTCTCATTGGCATAAAATTTATCTGGGTTAAAAAAAAATCTGAAGAAAGGATACTTTCAAATTCGAAATATTTTGAAAAAAATGTGATATGAAAGTAATTCAACTTCAGAAAACTCAGAGAAATGAAAGCATCTCAACATATGTGCACATTTTAAACATAAAAGATCTGCTAACAACAGAAACAATTAATGAGAGAAGTTCCATGTCTTGGGTTGTCTTTTGGATCTACAATTGTAATACTTTTTTATTTGTGCCTCGGAATACAGTCTACTGCCACGAACACAGAAAAAATAAAAGATTAAAACTCATTAATTTCCTGGATTTTTTTTTCCTGGAGAAGGGCTAGAATGTCAGACTTCTAATAATTCACTTTACCTTGACAATAACTACATTTTATTTGCATATCTCAATTTGGAATTGTGTCACTTCTTTTCTTATAAAAACAGGAACAGATACAGTTTTTAGTGTCAAAAGGTCTTAATGCATGTAAATATGTGCCGCAAGTTGAACATCAGTAAAAATAAAGTCAATGTTAAGCATTTTATTAAAGAAAACATCCTTATCTGGATGACCTTTTTAGTATATCCCTAAATTGGAATTTTCTGAAAACCTACAAAGGTATTTAAAGAATTATATATTCATAGAATCATTAAGATTGGAAGAGACCTCAAGGATCATCTAGTCCAATCGTCCCCCCACCACTATTACCCACTAAACCATGTCCTTAAGTACCACGTCCAACCTTTCCCTAAACACACCCAGGGACGGTGACTCCACCACTTCCCTGGGCAACCCGTTCCAATACCCGACCACCCTTTCCGAGAAGAAATTTCTCCTCATCTCCAACCTAAACCTCCCCTGGCGCAACTTGCAGCCGTTCCCCTTTGTCCTGTTGCTAGTTATCTGCGAGAAGAGGCCGACCCCCAGCTCGCCACAACTTCCTTTCAGGTAGTTGTAGAGGGCAATAAGGTCTCCCCTGAGCCTCCTCTTCTCCAGACTAAACAAGCCCAGTTTCTTCAGCCACTCCTCATAAGACCTGTGCTCCAGCCCCTTCACCAGTTTCGTTGCCCTTCTCTGGACACGCTCCAGGGCTTCGATGTCTGTCTTGTGGTGAGGGGCCCAAAACTGGACACAGTACTCAAGGTGCGGCCTCCCCAGGGCTGAGTACAGGAGGACGATCACCTCCCTGCTCCTGCTGGCTACACTATTCCTGATACAAGCCATGAATGATGGATCACAAGAGAAAAAGAAAAAGCAGGTAAACTTAGATCAAGTTAAATGAGCTGTTTCTTCAGAGAATGTGTACACAGTCTTTGGAATGTGCTGTCAGAGAAGACTGTAAACTTGAATGAAGAAGAGTGAATGGATTTATAAAAGTGAGGAATAAATTTATTATCTGTAGTAGCATTTAATTTTGTGCATGTAAGCACGTGGTAATGAAATTTCATAGTTGAAAATTTAAGCTATCACTCCATCTGTCAGGTTGGACTCTTTCCTAGATCCTCCTGCTCTTCCTCTTTGTGACATGTTTTGAAGCATCAGGTTATCCAGTACTTTCAAATACATACTGAAGTTGATGGATAAGCAATTTTTTCAAGGATAGTACATTCTGTGTTTTCCTGTAAGCAATATATATCAAGGTTCTCAGAACTGGTCCCAGTAGCATGACTGAAATGGGGAAATTTGTAGCAAAAGAGGCATAATGCAGTAGAGAGGACAATGAAAAGCTGAAAATCATTGTAAGTTTCTGAGCCTTTAACTGGATAGACTACATACTAGGTTTGTTGACTGACCAGACTGGGAAATTATTAAAAAATAGTAAGAGTGTTCTTCAGCTGTACAATGATCTCTTGTACAGAAGAGCAAATATCTGGAGGTAGGAAAATTAGCTAAGTGTCATTCTAGTTTGTTGCCTTCCTAGTTCATGATTTTTTGCTTTAACCCTAATGTATTTTCTAGCAGTTTGTCCAGTATCAAGTCTGAATGGATTTCTGTCACTTTCGAGCACGGAATATTGCAAAGATATCTGGTGTTCTTGTCATGAAAGATTTCCTGACATTTAGCTTATATTTTTCTTTTCATCATGCCACTGTATTTTGGCTTTATATAGTAATGCAAAAAATAAAATTTTATACTTCAAGAAATCATACAAAAAGAGCACTTCTAAATGAAAATAATCTAAGGGAATTTGGACATAGTGCACCACTACAGGTTAATGCTGTAATTTCTTTTCTCATTCATCAACAGTATGAAAAAAGCGTTCTGACGAATCCAAATTCATTTTAATCTATGGGACACCTCTATTTATAGTCATCACAGTTTAGGGATGAGGAAAGATGTATATTTTTAAATAGGAAATGCAGATTAGAGAAACATTTCAAAAGATTTATGAATTTAAGCTTGGAAAATTAAAGGTTGCACCAATTTGAAATCTGTTGTATAGGCTAGTTCTTGGATGGATTTCTATGTAATCCATAAGATTCAGCTCTTAAGCCATGAGCATACTTAGTTTATTTTGAACATATTACAAATGCTTGTTGAAAACAGTAGGTCTCAAGAAATGTTTTCAACCATACTTACCAGTTTGGAACTGCACTTTAAGTACATTATTCTTGCATCAGTGAGAACAGTTTTGCACTTATTTCAACCCAGTAAAATGTGATAGTGTCTGTTAACTTGCATGGGTCATAAATCAGCACAAAGTATGTTCATATGTCACCTAATAGTTTGGCTTAAATTAAAACATCCAAAATCTTGGGGTTTCTTTCTGATGAAAAAGAAAATTTTCAAATACAGTATTTCAATATTTCATGTTAGTCATGACCAAACTGTACATAAATTAAATATTTACTATCACGGTACTGTATTAAATGTAGTTTAGTGAAATGCTGAATTTAGGGCTTATTGGGATAACCAAATTACAGTTATATCCATGCAAGAGAGAAATCTAATAAAAGAGCAAAAAAGTTGTTTCCAAATCAGATATGAACAAAAAGGAAAAGATTCCACTTACTAGGCACTTTAAGTTTGAGGTTGGACAGTTAAAGTATAATTGACCACGAAGGAAGCCCCATGAAGCACTCTTTTCCTGAAGTTGGGTATTACACATTGCAGCACAAAATTCCTTACTACCTTTGAATAATGAAAGTAGTAATTTCTAATATGGTCCTGCCTCATTTCACTCAGTGGGTTGCGAGAGAGGCAAATCTTTTTATCTTCCAATTGTGTGAGTTCTGCTTGGCAGAACCACGAACTGAATAAGCCACAACAATGACTCAGGGGAACAATATAACAGAGTTCTATTAACAATCTATGGGCTGGGTGTCAATAACTGGTGACTGTGCAGATAACGGGTAAAACACTTGCCACAAACAGCAACTAGTGCAACGAACTCAAAAGCAACAACTGGTTTTATAACACATTAAGAGGAAAGGAGAAGAAAAGAAGGATAGGAAGAAAAGAAGGAGAAGAGAGAATAGGTTAAGGCACTTGCCACAAACAACAACTGGTGAAACCAACACAGAAGTAACAACCATTTTTTTTACAATGTATTAAGAGGAAAGGAGAGGAAGAAAAGAAGGATAGGAAGAAAAGAAGAGAAAGAGATGATGGAAAGAGATTTAATAAGGCCAAGTGTTGGGTCCTGCACTTTGGCCACAACAACCCCAGGCAGCGCTACAGGCTTGGAGCGGAGTGGCTGGAGAGCTGCCTGGCAGTGAAGGACCTGGGNTGTCCAGAGAAGCGCAACGAAACTGGTGAAGGGACTGGAAAACAAATCTTATGGGGAGCGACTGAGGGAACTGGGGCTGTTTAGCCAGGAGAAGAGGAGGCTGAGGGGAGACCTGATCACTCTCTACAACTACCTGAAAGGAGGTTGTATTGAGGAGGGTGTCGGTCTCTTCTCCCAAGTGTCTAGCGACAGGACAAGAGGGAATGGCCTCAAGTTGCATCAGGACAAGTTCAGATTGGATATTAGGAAGAACTTCTTCACGGAAAGAGTAGTAAGGCATTGGAACAGGCTCCCCAGAGAGGTGGTTGAGTCGTCGTCCCTGGAGATCTTCAAAAAACGCATAGATGTGGTGCTCCAGGACATGATCTAGTAGGCACATTGGTGTTAGGTTGACGGTTGGACTTGATGATCTCAGAGGTCCTTTCCAACCTTAGTGATTCTATGATTCTATGATTCTATGATTCTATGATTCTATGATTCTTTGAATAGGTATGAAAGAAGAGGAGAGGATAGGTATCACCTCGCCTTGAGGATCTCATGGTGCCATCATAAAGCTGGGTCTTGCTCTACAAGTGGTGGATCACCTCCAGTGTGGCATGCATGTCTGTCTTTATACTGTTCTGTCCCTCTGGGATCAGCCGTAGGGAGGTAACATGCAGGTGAGTTTGCACAACATACAGGTGAGCTTGTGCAACGTGAAGATGAGTTTTGCCTGCACAGTCCGTCGTTCCCAAGAGTTTGGGGGTTTGCGCCTGCGCAAGAGATTTCAGAGGTTCAGGGGACTGGCGGTGTGTGGTGTCTTCTGGTGTCTGGCACATGCTCAAAGCAACTGCTGGAAAGTTACCAGGGTCAGAGGAAGGGGGACAGACACAACCCCCTGCCCTGCTTCGGCAGTGTTTGTGCCTCTCTCACCCGAAGCAACCTGAGTTGTTTGAGACAAAACAGGATACTTGGAATTTTCTAACAGTCTCTGACACATCGTTAGGAGTAAGAAACTCCCTTGTCAGTATAACTATTTGTAAGTGCATCAGTACCACCGATATCTGGGTTTTGGGATAGTAGTTTTCATCCATAGAACTGAATGAAAATAGCTAACAGTCATCAGTAAAACTCAGTGCCACTGGACACTGCAATGGAAGCGCACTGTTCAGTTAAAACTTATGGATTAGACTGCTTATTAAGAGAGGTACCTCCCTCTCTCTTTAAAAGATTCTGGTTACAGAATAGCAGTTGGTACCAAACTGAATATCTATTTTGGCTAACATGGGAAAACTTACAATTGAAATTTAAAAAAAAAACCCACAAAACAATAGAATAAAGGATTGTACTGTATTGTACACTTTAGGTACACTGTAACCCTTACCAGGAGCTCAGTTCAGAAGATTCCTGGTCATAACACTGTCAACAGAAGCAGTGCCACCCAAAAATGAGTCAGTGGTTTCAGTCATAGGTCAATCAAATGCAGGATTATTCCTGTTGAGTGTAGTCCTTTACGGCGATGCCTTTCAGGCCCTTTGTTGTTCAAGGTTGTTACCTCAAAAGATCGCAAAATTAATCTGTTGTTACAATGGATTTCTACCTTTCTAGCAACTCACATATAATCAAGCCTTCTGTTTCACCGGTACTAGGATTTAATTTTGCCTTTTGGTTTGCTCAATAGAACTTCCCTTGGGAGAATTTTGAGATATTTTTATTGTGGATATGAGATATATAGTTAAGATCTATATTTGAAATGCATATTCTATTTCAAAATCCAATTCACTTTTGGGACAGATTTGTTACTTCGTTCAATGCACCTTTCAGACAGACAATAAAGTCCTTGTAAAGTCAAGTGAATCTCATGGTTAAAACATTGTCTCGAACAGTCAAAAAACCTTTTTTTCTACAGCACTTGAAACCTGTTATTCAAATAGATACACCACAGGCTCCACACACATTCTCACACATCCCACCTAAGCTCCCAACAACGGATCAATAAGACCTGTTTGTTTTTTCTCCCTAATCCATATTATATAGCTAGCCAGGCCGACAAGTGAGGAAGAACCGGGGCACAGACCAGAGGAAAATTTACCCACTAGCTTTTTTGACTGCTGAGCCCCTCTGAGTGGCACAGCTTTCCTCAAACACATTTGACTCCTGTGGTCTCAAAATGCATGATATGCTGCCTGCATGCAGGCTGTTGAGGGAAAACTCAAGGACATCATTGACTGAAAATCAGAGTGGAAGACTTGGTAGATCTCTGAATTATGGAAAGTCTCTCAGGTATTTATGGGCATAAGTGTGATTCATTCATAAGGGGCATGTAGATGCCCCTTGGCAAATATAGATTTGATACTTCAGCCCTTATTTTTTTTTTCATAATTCACTATCAAAACCAAAAAGTAGCTTAATTTTTCATCTTTAACAATAGTGGGTTTTTTCGAGAATGAAGTGTTAGGAACTGTCAAAAGATAATGTATTCTGTCCTAGTTATGCTGGTTCTGCTCTCAGCAGTTTCTTGTGGTGACAGTAGGTCAAGTTTCCTGCCAGCCATTTTCTGTCCAACTCAGCCAGTGAGTTCCCATTCACTCTGAGTATCATTAGGTAAAGCAAGTGGAGCATGAATCAAAAGCAATGTACATGTCAGGCACGGGGAATACCACGGTCCAATTCACAGAAGAGAATTGTGATTGTCGGTGCGTCTGCAACGAAGCTGAAGAATGGATGTCTTTTACCTGCCTGCTAGTCAGGCATGAATGAAGCAGAAATTAAAATCCCTTATTCAAGTTCCCCTCCCAGAGAAATGGTTATTTTTTTGATTTTTTTTTTTCCTAATTTCAGGATACTTAACTGATCTGGCTTAATTTTTTTCAGCTAACAATGTTATGAAATTCTGCAAACCTTAATCATCATAGAGATCCAAATAAAAGAAAGCATTCGGTATTATACAAGGCCACCCTGAACAGATTACACCTATCTTACAAGTTCCTTTTTCATTCCTTAGAGGGAAAAAAAGGTTTTAAATTGTTAGTTTATTAGATTAAGCTTTAGTTTATTTAGCTTTGCAAATTCAAAACAAGTTAAGCAGACCTCTTTTTACTTATGTTATTTTTCTCTCTTTTCCACATAAATAACTTATCTTTCATCAAGCCAGTTAATAAAAACAAAACTGGTGACAATTAGTTGTCTCGATAATTTAGGGTTTTTAAGGCTAGGAATAGGAAATTGAAGTGTCTGTCAGTCATAAAATGAGGTGAAACAGGAAAAGAAGTGTTTATACATTAAAAAATGTTGGAGGAAAACAAAGCAAGCTTCAAAAACACCAATGTTTTTAATATATGTATAGTATAATCTTTCCTTCTCTTTCTGTAATTGATTTTCTTAGGATATTCACTATGACAAATGTGTTCACATTGCAGAAGTGAAGATCTAGTTCAGCCTTGAAACATGAATGAAGCTATGCTTTCAGCTCCGAAATATTTCACTTACACTGATTCCTCTGTATTAAAGTCTGGAGTTTGTTTGGTTTTTTTGTTTATTAGGTCTGTTGCAGAATGTGCTAATTCCTCAGTTCGCACCGCATTCTCTGCAGTAAAATTTTGCAGCGAGAAAGCGGCAGTTCTGGTTTCCTTAAAACTCTGCAACATTCATTCCTTGAATAAGCGCTGTAAATTCAAAGTGTCTGTTGTCCTTGTTGATCACGTTCCCGCTAATACTGTAACAAACAGCTCATTACAGCATTTCCGATGGTTGCAATACATCAGGCCCTAAGGAGGCGCGCACGTCCCTGAGTGTGATAACGCGTGGCAAGTCACCGTCTGCCCGCGGCTGGGCTGCGATCTGTCAAGCCGCGATGCGAGGGACGGGACAGAGCGGCTGCGACCTGCACGTGCTGTCCCTCAGCTACTCTGCAGAAAGGTCAGCTAAAAACCAGCATGCGCTGCGTGGAGATAACCAGTACAGCCTCGCTGTCCGCAGGTCTGTAGTCTGACAAGAACTACATGCACTTCTGAAATCACGTAATTCGTTTTACTCATGTTTGTGTAGCTGAAGTAGGATTCCAAGGTTGGCTCTCTGGGAGTACTGTAAGTCAGTCGAGTACTATTTATAATGTACTTTGCCAGTGTGGAGCCCCCTCAGCTGAATGTGTTGTGCAGAAAGTAATCATTTAAAAAGGTTGTGGTTCTGGGCACTAGATGGTTAAGAATAGTCCTTAGTATCCATAAATGAATAGTTCAGAAAGAAGCTTCTTAAATGAATATGTCTAAGGCCTTGAAGAGGAAAATAGGATACTGACCTGATAAATGGCTATACTCTCCTTGCATTACACATGAATATATTTCATAAAAACCCTAGGGCCCTCATAAATTAATACCTGTTTAAAGAGTAGGTCTGTTAAAAATATACATTACGCTGCTATGTTAGCATTAGCTTGACAGGTTTTTATATTTTATTTATAATTTAGAAACCTTATTATATACGAAGCTGGTACTGACTTTGGGGCAAATAGAAAAGAAATTTGAAAGACTTAAAGGCAAAAAGGAGCCAAATCTGCAGAAGAGCCTAAGCGTTTATGAATTCCATAATTTTTAACCAAGCTGTGCATGCTTGGCACATCTGGAAACAAAGCCCAGGCACTTAAGTTTTACCATAAGTTGCACAATCTTAATTTTAGAATAATTAGTATCTATGCGGTACTCCTTTTGTTGATTTACTTACACAGAGACCACACTAAGTTCAGAGCCCTATTAAGGCTCAACTAATGGATAAATAAATATATGTTGTGAAACACTCCTAGCTCCAAAAGTTTGCAGTTCAAGTAGAATAGACAGGGAAATGGATGCTCTGAGCTGAGGTTCATGAGTCTGCAAAGCACAGCAGAGGTTTCTGGTCGCCTAAGTTCCAGTCTAGTAGTCTGTGTGTTGGTGTACGTGGTGCTTTCAAAGGCAGTAACAGCTCGCTACTTGCACAGTGTTGAACTCCAGTCAAGAAAAACATTTAGATCTACACTTAGAAGCAAGCAGGTAAATAATTCAATTTAACTATCCACGTGCTTAAACACCTGTATATGTGTATGTGCACAGCTTTTTCGGATCGGGACTAAAAGGCTCTCTGTGCTTGCCGCAATGTAAAGCTATGCAATACCGCAGACTGCACCCCGTGGGCCAGCCTCTGAATTCTGATCAACTTCTCTTCTTGTCTGCTAGTTATTTCTCTCTGATTAGATAAAATTTGTTTCTGATGTTTCTTTTCTTAATTAAGATAATGTTCTTTTTAAGTGGTTTTTAGTACTGCTGTTCTCTGTTGTCTATTCTTGTTCCTCCAAATGATACTCACACGGTAGATGCAGAGTGAAAACAATCACCGCTCTTTCGGGATAAGTGTAAACAACTCCTACACAACTCTGCTAGCATTAATTTCATTGTTATGTTGTCTGAAGACACATATAACTGGCTTATAAACCCACTGCTGCCAGAAAATACTTGCTATCTCTCTGTTGCAAAAAAACTTCAGTGATTTTCCTACGGGGGTCACCTGTTTTTTCTCTCTCTGGACTGTTCTTTTTTGAAAAAAAATCTAAAGCTAATAGCTTTTCCTTGTTCTTTGCTTCCCATCTTTCCAATTTTCTTTCATTAGACTCCTGAATGTTGATCCTGTCCATCTCCACTAAGTTGTTGGAATATTTATCGTTTAAAACCTATTCCCAATTATTCAGTTTATCTGGTGAACATAGGCTTTTTTCTTATTCCTGGGCTGTGAAGAAAGAACCAAGCAGTGAATGGCAAAAATCTCACTGGAGGAAATAAGGTCAAGTTACATGTGTGATGTTCAAAAACAAACTGAATTTTTGCATTCTTGTTTGTTATTCAAATTGGTTTGGGTTATTTTATACAAAATTTATAGGAATCATAGTCAGAGATCCAACACCTGTCCCTTTTGATCCCTTTAAGTAAGAAGGTGAAAATTATATATAAAGATTAAAAAATATTTTTTCCCTGTTTATGTCATGTCCTAAGTCTTTTGAATTTCAAAAGGATTTACATTTTCATCTGTAAAGTAATCTTACACCAAAAAAAGCATACAAAATGTGTACCAAATGTACCTGATAAGTAGAACACATTGATCAAAAAAAGATGAAACTTGGGCACAAAGATATAGCAACTGAAATCACTGTGTATCTTATGGTTTAAATTGGTGGAGTTTAAGTGGAGACCTGTAGTAGCAACATCTGCTCATACTGAAGAGTGAGAAATCCCCTCTGAAAATTCCTGGAGGGATGTAACTTTCATAGAGGTGGGAAATCTCTGCTGGTACAACAGGAAAAAAAAAAAAAACCCCAAACCAAAACAACAACAAAAACCACACCCCAAACCAAACAAACAAAAACAACATTAAACACCAAAAACAGGGCCTCAGTTTTAAGAGTACTTAATAAGAAACAGTGAAGTTTTGAGTTTAAGGATAATAAACCCTTGTAAACATCAAGAGAGAAAACTTTTCCAAGTGTACCCTCAATAAAAGCTCATCTTGTCCACAGTGAAAAGCTAGCACGGTTCAGTAATAAAGCAACGTTAAGGGAAATGAGAAGGGTGTTCATTCAGTGGAAATACACCTGAAGATTTAATGCCGTGCCAAGTCATCTTGGTATGAATCGGCAGAGATCAGTGACCTACTGAAAGACTCACATCAGAGGCAGTTATATGGCTGCAAGTTTACGAGCATGTAGTCATGTGTAGAGGGTAGAAGCCGCACAGTAATCAGCACTTCAATGAAAGGCTGGCAACAAAATTCTTTTCCATTTTGAACTGTGCCAGCCCTGGAAAACAAATGGGCACAGAGCAGGAGGGGTCATTCTAAAGTGCTTTGGCTATTTAACCCCGGTCAGCACTGAGAGAGAAACTGAGGAAAGGCAGACACTGTTGACATCTGTCTGTCAAACATGTCCTCTAGTTAGCTTGTCTCGGTTTCAATCCCTTGAGAGGGTTGTGCAAATGGGAAAACATGCCCTGTCAAAGGAAACTGGGAAATACACTTTGCTTTTCTTGGGTTTCATGTCAGGTCTTCAGCACATCTGTACAAGTATAACAGAGTTGTGTCAATAGTTGGCCCCACAAGATCCCTCTGTGAATTCACCTCTGCTATTGACACTGCTTTAGTTGTGGCAGTAGGAGATAGCAATAAATGAGTCACAGGACTTCCAGGTATGGGAGGAAGAACAATTACAACCTTCTAGATTGTTTTTTCTTGTCTTCTAGAGCTGTTTCTGTCTGCAGAGTGTTCCCAACATTACTTTCATTACTGCTATTTAAGATTTTGTAATCTTTCTGTCTTTCCTTTTAGAGACTCCTGGTATGTGTCGCTACAGTTTCTACTATCCCTGGAGCACCTCCTGATTTCTCTACAGTGGAAGCATCAGGTAGATAACTGAGGTTTGCTTCTCATCTTTTTGATGTTGTTACTGTTGTAGAAAGTAGCAGGCATTGACTTTGTAAAGCTGATTCTGGAATCAGAAGATGTAAAGGAAAAAGAATAGTTGACTTTTTGATGGATACCATCCATTTCTCTTTTTATTTCAAAATTTTCAAGTCAGGATTATTTGTGTGTGTTTTACATATGAAGAATGACAACCTGAAGACCTGTGACTACAGGCACAACAGAAAATACCTTTGCATCAGCTGTAGAGCTGATTTTATTTTATATCAGATTTTATTTGAAACATCTTGCCTTTTCCCATTATGTTTTTATCTTCTGATAGGATTCAGTGGTGATATTGCACCTTCATTTTACTTTTTCTAGAGAAATTTACATATGATTGCAACTGTAGGTAGTTCAGAATCTTTTTAAGTGCTATATCATTTGAACAGGTTAGTTTTTCTGTGTGCTTCTCATGGTATAATTTGATATCAGAGTAATACTGCTAGCTCCTTTGATATGAAGTTTTGACAACTAAGCTTGAAAGCTCATGAAAGGTGAGACATCTGTATGATAAAGGTCACATGTAAAGGCAGGGAAGTAGGAGTTTCCCATTTAGAATGCTGAGATCTTTGATTTATAATACTGGCTTAAGTGAAGACCCTGTGGGAGCATTGTTGAACCCACACAAATAGATTCTGCTGTTGTGGAAGCTGCATGAACACTGCATCTTCCAGTGATGGAGAGAGCTACCTCTGACAAGCAGAAACTATGAGCACAGTGGAAGGGTAGCTAGCAGACCCCTGTGCCAGCCAGCTTGGGTTGTGAGTGTGCTTCTGTAGCATTTTTGGTGCCACCTTCAGAAAATAAAACTTCAAGCTCTTCCACTGCACATATTCACAAGTGAAGAAAAATGCTTTATAGTCTCAAATACTTTTGATTAAGGCATCATCTCTTGAATTTAAAATCAGCCCAAACCATTCAAAGAACTTCATTACACAAACAGTTGTAACTGAAGAACCATTTCCTGGTGATTAATA
The DNA here is from genome assembly GCA_013399095.1 of Psophia crepitans. Classification (NCBI taxonomy): domain Eukaryota; kingdom Metazoa; phylum Chordata; class Aves; order Gruiformes; family Psophiidae; genus Psophia; species Psophia crepitans. Next base: position 134,809 of record VWZZ01007432.1, on the reverse strand, counting down.
ACGAGTGAGAGAAGCTGAAGGTTATTAAACTCCTGGAAATGCCCTATGCTTCAGTCAGTATTTGAGAAAAAGAAGAAAACCAGGTTCTGCTTTATTCTGGCATAAATTTTGGATCATTCTATTGACTTAGGATTTATTTTTATTTATCAGACAGTAGAAATCAAATTGTTTCATTATGAGACTCTACTTAATTTACTGTGCCTTTTGTCTTAGCATGCAATGTAGGGTACTGTTACATGAGTAAGTCATTCCATTGTTATTTAGATTATTGGAAGAAATAATATGAAATAAAACCATTCTTACAGTTATCCATAACTGAGAGAAAAATGTAAAATAATAAAAACCTAGTTACTGCTTGATCTAAGAAAGCTATTGAACCATATGGAAAATGTATAACAAAACTTAAATGTTACATGCAATTAGTTTTTAATTAATTGGATATGTGATCAGCCACCTGTAGTATTATTGTTTAATGTACTATTGTCAGCTCTAAATGCCTATTTTCTGGTGAGATGTGACTCTTCATCCAGTAGTGTTCTTTGTTATTTCATTGTGACAGTAGGACAGAAATTGTTGCCTGTCAAAACAAGAGTGACAAATCCAACTGAAGATGTGTCTGTTGTTTCAGAAATGGGTTTAAATATCAGTAGACCAGAAAAGTAGCCTATAACTATGAATGCCATATATTACTACTCTTTTCCTCTGCCTCCAACCATTCTAAATAAAGGATGAATTGGTAGAGTTGAGAAAAATATTATCATAGATTTGGTTAGGATTTCAATGAAGTAATTTACAATACTATAACAGAGCAGAAACACGCTTCCTGTCTTTTTAATTCACAAATATGCCTCTCTGTGTTTAGGTGACAAGGCAAATTCCTTTTCTTGAGAAGGCTTCCATAAGTGTATCGTTGCTGGACTGTATGTTAACACAGAGAAAAATGGAAAAGTTCTGAACCATTTCAATTATTTTGCCATAAGATTTGTAGAAGGCAAAAGAGCCAAGCCAGAAAATACAGAAAATCTGGTACTCAAGGAAACAGAGAGAGAATAATATGATCATTGCAATAATATGCTGACTGAAAAGATTGAGTGGAAAAGATTTTCTAAATGCAATGAAGGGGAAAAAAAAAAAAAAAAGAAAAAAGAGGGAAGGGAGGAGACACTCCAAGGGTTTTATTAGTTAAGTTCAGTGAATTGAAACAGCTAACAGCCTTTTTAAAATTAGTAATAAATAAAATTCAAATATAAGCAATGAAATATAACGAGGGACTTGTAATTACAGTTGTAGAAGTAAAAAAGTAGACAAACTGACAAAATGAGAAAATACACATCAATAAATAAATTTAGCAGCTAGAACAGTCAAAGCTTAGGCTGTTAAAATGTAACTGCTTTGTAGATAGAAAAGCGGATCTTTTTTTTACTTTTAAGACAATTTATGGGAGATTATATATGATGAATGTATACTAACTCATTCAATTCGGAGTAATATATTTTAGCACTCTAAATATTTTTGCGTTAACAGGAATATCAGCAGATCATGCTGAATTCACTTTTAGCTCATTTATCATCAACAATCAATAAAAGACCTGATCCTAAAATCTTTGTACTGATGAATTGCAATAGCAGAAAGAAACAGGGATAAACTAATGAAGATTAACAGGAGTACAAGATAGAAAGAATAAATTATCTTTCCTTTATCCCAAAAATAACAGACATAAAAAATAAATTACTTTTTCTGGTTGTTAGATTTTAAATCAGAATAACTGGAGTAAGAAAAGGAATAAACAGTTTAAAAATGAGGGACAGTTTGAAACACAGGTATGAACACACAGAGTTTGTCCATAAGACAGCCGGACCTCCAGCCTCATCTCATGGGAGGGATTTAGCCAAGGTGCTGTGCAACGTTCCAGATTTTATGATCTTGCCTTCATTCACCACTCTGCCCCTTAGTTGTGGCAGAAAAATCAAACGTGTTAATGCTTCAGCTCATACAACAGTAAAGTATTAGAAACTGCTGAGGAATGAGTTTTAAGGCTCGTATTTGCTTGTACTGCAACACATTTACTTCTGTTATAGTTCACTGTGCACAGTACTAGCTAAAACTGACAAAGAGCATGGCTCAGGTTAATGTATTGACTGCAAGCTGCAGCGGCTGAAGAGCCAGCACAATTGTACTCCACCAACTCTGCCGTGGTAAAATCCCGATGGAGAGGGAGAGCAGACACTAAGGGTGGAAATGCTATAAATCAACAGAGCTACGCATGCCAGAGCTTGTGAGTTTGGACTAAAGAAAATATAAACCTCCAAATTTATACCTGGATACTTCGATCATGATGAAAAAGGAAATTCAATCATCTTTGAAAACATTAGTTATCACTGCTGTAGGCCATTTCCTTTGCATATATTGCCAAAAAAAGTAATGTATCCCCCAATTATCTCAAAAATGTTCAGATTCTTTGCTCTTCACTCACCCTCCCATTCTCTAAGTAGCTATAGATACTGGTTATAGGTACTTGTTTGTTTTGGTGGCAGCTCTTTTGTAGTAGAGAGTAGCTTAGTGCGGTGGGCTGATCCTGACTGGAGGCCAGGTGCCGACCAAAGCCGCTCTGTCATTCTCCTTCCTCATCTGGACAGGGGAGAGAAAATGAAAGGCTCATGGATCAAGATAAGGACAGGGAGAGATCACTCATCAATCATTACCGTCACAGGCAAAAAAAAGACTCAACTTAGGAAAAAAAAAGTCCTGTAATTTATTACCAAGCAAAACAGAGCAATGAGAAGGAAAACCAAATCTTAAAACACTTATCCCCAACCCTCTCTTCTTCTTCCCAGGCTCAGCTTCACTCCTGAATTTTCTTCCCCCTCAAGGGGCACAGGCAGAATGGAGTTGTGGTCAGTTCTTCACATGTTGTCTCTATCCTTTGTCCTCAGGGAGTGGACTCCTCACAGTCTTCCTCTGCTCCAGCGTGGAGTCCCTCCCATGGCAAACCAATTTCTCCAACATGAGTCTTTCCTATGGACTGCAGTTCTTCATGAACTGCTCCAGGGTGGGTCCCTTCCACAGGGTGCAGTCCCTCAGGATCAGACTGCTCCAGCGTGGGTCCCCCATGGGGTCACAAGTCCTGCCAGAAAACCTGTTTCCGTGTGGGCTGCTCTCTCCATGGGCCCACAGGTACTGCCAGGAGCTTGCTCCAGTGTGTGCTTCCCACAGGGTCATGGGTGCCTCCTTCTGGTGCACCCACCTGCTCCAGCATGGAGTCCTTCACGGGCTGCAGTGGGATGTCTGCTCTACCATTAAGCTCCATGGACTGCAGGGGGACAGCCTGCCTCACCATGGATTGAAGGGGAGTCTCTGCTCCTGTGCCAGGAGCATCTCCTTCTCCTCCTTCTTCACTGACATTGGTGTCTGCAGAGTTTCTCACATCTTCTCACTCCTCTCTCTGGCTGCAAAAACTGCTCCTACTTTGTTTTTTTTTTTCCTTCTTAAAGATGTTATCCTGGAGGTGCTACCACCGCCACTGATGGGCTCGGCCGTGGCCACTGGTGGGTCTGTCTTGGAGCCGGCTGGCAGTGGCTTTGTCAGACCTAGGGGAAGCTTCTAGCAACTTCTTGCAGAAGCCATCCTTGTAGCCTGTCTGCTACTAAAATCTTGCCACACATACCCAAAACACGTAGGTTAACCAAGAGGTTACCTTTCTAAATAACTTATGCACATCCTCTCAGCAGTATTTATTAATGTTATTAATGTTATTATTATGCATTGTCCTTGCCTTATTTTGGGCATCAACTTCTGCTTCTCAAAGCATACAATGCATTCATAGCAGAAAAATGACAGTGGTACTTCCCAACAGCTAGCAAGACAAGTTGACAATACCTTTTCTGTTACTCTCAAATTTTCTCCTTCAAGAGAACGTTTTATAAACATACTGTTTCATTGATATCTAAAGAAATTTACCTTTTTGATTGTAGCCAAGACTATAGTAGAAAGAATCACATTTACAGCTAGGTTTTACACAAGTTTTCAGAATAAGTTATAGTTTTCCAGAGGTCAAATTCTCCAGAATACTACTGATCTAAAATTTAACTGATTTTAATGTGTTCTTTTCCTACCTAGACTAAATGAAAGCTTTGGAGATAAATCAATGTTATCAACATTTTAATAGCAATATGTATTAGCCTTTCTATTCTTAGGTCACAAAGCCCCATAGCTGAGAACATATTTCAACTTTCTTCTGAAATCTTTGCACAAATTTACAAAATGGCAAAAATTAAGCAGAATGTCATAGGTTAAGCTGATTTTGCTCGCCTTCTGTTGAGCTAATATAGAAACTGGTATCAGATAAAGAAAATATCCTGTCTGTCTTTAAGTAGCTCAGTTCTTCATCTTATCTTGTTGGCATTTAGAGCCGCTGCAATACTACCTGGCATTAAATGTGAGAGTTTTCTCTGGTGTATATTAAAAGGCTTCCTTTGAGTCTTGCAATGCACATTTCAGAATTAAGGTAGCAATGTTAAGCAGTCTGGTCCTGGAAAAGCAATATTAATACAAATAAAAACAACTGCAGAATACAAAATAGAGGAAATATCAGTTGCTGTACACGGAGACCAGCTCAGAACAGGTTATCATGTAGCCTGCACTCATAAATATCTGCTCCAGGGGACCAATAGTGCACAGCACAAAATCATGTCTAGAGGCGCTGTGTTTGCGTATGGCAGGAGAATGATAACTTTTGTTCAAGGAAGAATTCTCTAAATGATACCAAGTTCACTGAATAAAGCACACTTGTCATGTGTTTGTTTTCTTGATTTAGCAAGTGTAAAGCACTGCATGCTATCTGGATGCTGACCCAGACAGTGCCCTTATGGGCATATGGAGACCTGCTTAGCATTATCTACCACATGACACCCACCAATATTTCATTTCTTCTGACCTACTTCAATGTGAGGCATCCATTTGGACTCCAAAAAGTGGAATGTCAGGAGTTTTTGTTGTATCCAATGTGAAATGAAAGGTAATTGTGGCATTCACTAGGAAAGCAGCCAAAGGAGCTGTTTCTAGTTATTTCTGTGATGTTTGCAATTTCTCACTGTAGTAAGAAAGGTAAAATTTTGCCCATCATTGTGTCACCTATAGCAACAGGAAAGGACTGATGGGATAAACACAGATAGCAGCAAGAGCTCAGGAAAAGATAGTTAGAACAGCAAGAATTGTGGTTGAAGAAAGAAACAAAGACCGAGAGCCCAACTGATAAAAAGAAAGATAGCAAGAAATATGTTGGGAAGGGACTGTTAACAATTTAAAGCACTTTTCCCTTCCCCAGTGTCATTTCAGTTGGCCCCAGCTACCTTGTTGCCTAGCGATCATGCTCCTTGTAGTCTGTTCGGTGTACACCCCGCTTGCTTTCCACAAATCCCATTTTTAGAACTGCAGGGTTCGTGGTCCATCCACCCTGCAGTTATTCTCACTGTCTAGAACTTGTCACTAACATTCTTCTGATTTTCATATGCAGTGAACGCTTACCCAAATCATGAACACATCTACAAATACAGGATAATTATGAATTCTAGCTTTAACTTTCATAAACCAGCAAAACTAGGCTGTTCTTACTGGGTGCTCCTGGGAGTTTAGCATTTGTTTACAATAGCAAATTATTAACAGAGCCTAGGCAAGTCTGGGAGACTGATAAATGGCACAAACTATAACCACCTCAGAAAACATGTTAACAATAAAACAATGCTGCAGTTGCAGGCAGCTCATAGTCAGGCCCTTTAAAGCTTTCTGGTACAATCTTAATATATAAGCGTGCTCCTTCCTGTATTGTACTCGCCTTGTGTGGAGTGCTTTCCTGGCTACTAGTGCTCACCAGAAGACTCTTCTTCATACTAGAATGATGCTGTGGGAAACTGGATGCTTCTAGAGTATCTTAGCATCCTTTGTTATGAATTGCCACTTTTCTCTTCTCACTACAACAATTACAGGTAACAGTTCACCAAACTGAAAATTCTCAGCATGGTTTTGTAGAGATAGAAACCTCTACAGAAGGTTAATAAAGACAGAAATTATAAGAATTAAAAATAAATTAATGATGTTTATCATTGTTTCAATTAGCTTTGAAAGTTTCTTTTGGCATCTAAGAGTTGGCTACAAAATTAATAGGTGCTTCACAGACTTCCTAACAAAAGACTGGTTCTTCTGCAGCCATTAGAAATCAGATTTTCTTCAAAAAAATTAGTCTAGATTTGAGAGGATCTTATTTTTCATTCTATTCCATTATCCTCTTAAGGTTGAGGCAATGGTTGGAAAAAAGTGAAGAACAGTTTTTAAGGCTCCACATACTTTTCCTTTCTTTCCATCTCCCCTTCAATAGGAAAATGTTTAGCATGTATTCCAGAAAAATCCACTCTGTAAATTGATATGTATATTTATATATAAAGGTATAATTTGACAACCATTCTTTATAAAGAGTATACAAAAATGGAGTTCATGGGTATGCTTTACTACTGAGTTTTTGATTCAGACCAGAAGAAAAAAAGAACAGTCATGCTAGGGTAATGATGTGCTTGAGGTGAACTGGTCATGCTGACTTCAAGGAATACTCTTTAATATATTTACTTCACTTTAATAAATACCTGCAGAATGAAAGTATGACATCTTAGATGCTTCAGCAAGAACATCATGGTGGCCAGCAGGAAGTGGGAGGACATGACATGGGACTGTAGAAACACAGAATGGTTTGGGTTGAAACAGACTTCAAAGATCATCCAGTCCAGCCCCCCTGCCATGGGCAGGGACACCCTCCATTAGACCAGGTTGCCCAAAGCCCCATCCAACCTGACCTTGAACACTTCCAGGGAGGGGTCATCTACAGTCTCTCTGGGCAACCTGTTCCATTGCCTCACCTCCCTCATACTGAAGAATTTCTTCCTAAACCTACCCTTCTTCGGCCTAAAGCCATTACCTCTTGTCCTATCACTACACTTCCTGATAAACAACCCTTCTCCAGCTTTCCTGTAGGCCCCTTTAGGTACCAAAAGGCTGTTATAAGGTCTTTCCAGAGCCTTCTCTTCTCCAGGCTGAACAACTCCAGGATGGAGGGATAGGACTGGTGGGAGGGGAGATGGAGGCAAGAGCCATATGTTTTTTTATTTGTTTCACCATCTTTCTTTTTTTCTGCAGTGACTTCCTACTCTTTAACAGCCAGGTCACTCCTTTATTTCACTGTAGAAATCCTTTTCAGTAATTTTTTCTCAGTAAAAGGGGAAAGTTGTCTGCACCAAAGTGGCTGTTTAGCATCTGGATCTGTGAAAAGTACTTCCCCTCTGCCTGATGAGCATTTTATTTCCATTTAAATTTTCACTGATGTGGCACTTCCTTAAATACCTGAGGAAATTGAAAGCCCACACCTTGACACAGAACTCTGTGACTGCTCACGCGCGATTTGACTCTAGTGATTTTTAAAAATGTTGCTTCCAGACAGAATGCGAAGTGTACTTTTCTTCTGGAATCTAAAAGTGTAGATAGGCCCTTTAAAGCTGACATGTCACATTCTGATCATATATTTAGTGGATGATGTATTAAAAGGGCTAATTAGTTATCAGAGGAATAACCCTGCAATTCTGAAAGAAATTCAGCTTCCTGTGTTTCCTTTACATGGCAAAGGGTCTTTGAAATCAAGACTTTTGGTAGTGTGGTGCAAGCGTCACCCCACCTGTGGCTGTGAGCTTTCCTCTTTCAGCACTAACCTTATGCTGACTGCTGTTGTCTTCTCTATTTAACACAATCAGAAATTCTTAGTTTCATGTAAAGGTGAAGTTCTGTTTTCTCCTAACAAGAAATACATAGTAATGTAGAATCAACCTAATGAGGGAAAACACTGATTTGATTTTTTTAAGAACATGCATTAGGGTATTTTTGGCATCAAGGAATTAATTAAGCTGCTCTATTTCATATATTCTAGTAATACAAACTTACTATTTTAATGCAGTAAGCAAAGCAAACATTACTTCCCTTCCTCCTTTTTTCTTATGATAGACTCTGCATATTAACTGTCATCTTAGTTTAAGTGATATGCTACCATCTGACAGAGGTAATCCTGGAATAACACAGGGACTTTACTTGAAATTTTCACCTTTCTACCAAAAAGCCTGACAATACTACTTTTTCATCACAGACAAGAAGAGATTTCAAATCAGTTTATGTTGGGAGCTTCAAAGTCTTCTAATATGCACAGTTTAGGGTAGTAGAGTTTCTTTCATGTGGTTTCTCAGGTGGCTTTGCTTTTTTATATTTCAGAATGTCAGAGCAACTAAGCTATGCTCACACTGCATGCTCCAGCTGTCAAACTAATGTCAGCTCCTAATTATGAGATTTTTCAGTTGATCCCATGTGACTGGATTTTCAAACCAGAACAGAGTTAACGGGGTACTGAAGTTCAGCAAGTCATTTTCTGAGGGTCAGAAAAGAGCAACACAAATGGTCATTGTTGAAATATAATCTAAATATGAAGTCTTTTTCTGTCATCAAGCATTCAGTGTGTGTTGTGTACTCCAGAGCATAACACTTAATTAAAAAATTCAAAGAAAGATATTTGCATAATTTATTCTGTTTTGCATAATTTTCTGTATGTTTTATGCTCACATTTTTAGAAAGAAGATTTCTTGTATATATATGAAAATATTATGGTGTTGAAGCAGTTTAGAATAATTTTACTAGTGTTTTATTAAATTATTCCAGTAGCAATCTAACACAGTTTTATCTAGACAAAAATGGTTTTCTGCATCATGTATTCATACAAAGAATGCAGAAGATACTGAAGCTTTGTACCTTAGTTCAGCCCACCTATATGAGAAGGGTAAGCCTCTTCATAAAATAATACGTATCTAAAGTGAAATCAGTCTTCAGAGATTTTTTTCCTTTTTTCAGACTTAAAGACAGCTTTTTAGATATCTCTGGGAAGTGCTTAAAATTAAATGTGTGGAATCTGGACCTGTACCACCAGCTTGGAAGTCATGATTTTACTGATGGAAATGAGGGAGGATGGTGAATTTTGGTTGTCACATTCCCCAGCAGCTGCTCAGATCTGTGGGTGCTTTGTTGTCATGTGAGCAGGTGGGAGTCTCACTCACCTCCTGGAACTGCACCTACTCAGGAGGACCCTTCCTGAAAAGGGGCAAGTGAACTGGGTGCTGTACATTGGCAGTCTCCTAAATTGGCTCAGAAAGGTGTGGGATATCATCCTAATGTAGTTAAGTCAAGAAAACAACTGCTTGGAAATGTGCCCTCATGAATCAAAGTTTTAGTTACTCATGAACCAGTAGTGCTGCTTTAAGCTTTCATTCACATGTCTCAAGGCAGAATGCAGAGGAGGCTGCTGTCATTCTTCTTTTACAAAGCCAGAGGTGCAGCCAGCAGCGAGCTCTCCAAATGACCTGGCCAGATGCACAAAATTGGCAGAGCCAGGAGGACTCTGACCGGGTCACTCTTCCAAGTTACACTTGGGATGCTCCTTCCTCAGCCTCGGTGTCTCTGTACAGAAAAGGAGGACTGTGCACTATGGTAACAGTGATCATCTGTGCCAAAGACAGTTGCATAGCCTGTTCTGCAGATCTGCTGACCTGCTACATCTGCTTCTGTGAGATCACGAAGCAGTAGAAAGGCCTGTGTCCTGGGCTGCACGCTTGGAGAAACCCAGGAAGAAGTTACATTTTCCTACAGCAGGGATAAGCCACAGCATTGCCTCTGCCATGTGGCCAATGGTCTCCTCTCTCCTTGTGTGACCTGCTATGTAAGGTCTCACAAGCTGGTCCAGAAGAAAAAAGGAGTCACCTGTGCATACCATCAGCACAAACGCAGATGACAACAACTGAGAATATACAAGAAATCTATGTTTGTTGAGTGTTTAGATTCAGTTAATCCCAAAGTACCTTTATTTCTAATAAGTACTTTTAGAAGTCTCAAACTTTGAAAAGCTATGAAATATCACATCTTCAATGCAGACAAACTTTAGTAACAATGTATCCTATGAAATACCAAACAAAAAGGGAAGGATTTTGTTTGTTTAACTAGAAAAATAGTTACCTCCCCCAGCCATCCCATCCCTGACAGTTTTAGGACTGAGGAATTATTTTCCTTGCTGTGTTACCTTATATGTGTATATGTGACAGGGTTTTGCATGTCAGATTGTAATGTGAGGAACTGTGACCTACCTGACAACTCCACATGATGAACTTGAAGTTCAGTACAGGGCTGTTCAGTTCTTTCTTCCATACTTGAGAATACATGGCAGGACTGCAGGGGGAAGGACCGGTGTCCTTTGAAGTCTCTTGGCAGCAGGAGGCTGATATCGGTGACAGCTTCAAAAGCCCCCTACTAATAACCTCAAGACCCTAACTGCCACTCAGCAATATTTTGTAGCCTTTGCCCCCTCACATTCATTTCATCTTTATTTTCATGATAAAGAATGAATGTCCTTCAATCCATGAGTTACATCTCAGAGGACAGCCAGGCTTATACAAAAGACATAATCAAACAACACCCTCAAACTCAAAATTCTTTTAAGATAGGAACATTTAGGGTTTTTTAATAAAGCATATATGCATTCAGAATAATATGGAAATTTGTTTTATAATTCTATTTACTTGATGTATTGTAATAATTCTCTAATAAAGAATATATTCTAAAATATTCTGATTTTTTTAAAATTTTCTTTAAACTGTTGGCAAAACTTGTATGTATTTCTGTTTATCAATATGTACAAAGTGAGGTCCTGTACCTTTAACAGCAGAGTCTACTCGTACAGAATTGTGCCAAATGGTCATCCTACTCCTTAATGTGCAAAGGGCAGACACTCAATGAGGCTGAAAACAATAAAATGACTAAGCAAAAATTATGGCAAAATATTGTATAGCTGGCAACAATCTTTCATTTCATGGGAAGTTCATATATTTTATGCTCTCATGACAGTCATTTGAGCCTGGAGATGAACCAGAAACATACAAAGCGTAAAATTCAAGAACAGCAAACCAAACCAAAAAAGCAAAGCAAGAAAGTAAGTAGCACAAAGCAATCCAACAACTTTTTTTCCAGCTTAGTATAAAAGTCTAAATATAAATAGGTTGGAACTGTCAAAGACTTAGTCTGAGTGGAAATACTCTGTACTAAATTTTTTAGACACACTTTTTTGATATTAACATCTGAGGCATAATTGTTACGCTTTGCTAAATCATTCTGAAAGTTTCAGTTAAGGTCAAGACTCTGGGAATGGCTTTCAGTTTCTTCAGCATTTCATTGCAACAGATGAAAAATTCTGTAGCAAAACTGGTGGATTTTTTTAAAACTCATTTATATTTCAGAATTAATAGCTGCTCTCTAGATGACATTAACTTTTTAGTAAAGTGAAATATGGTTTCAGGTTTTCTGAAGACTCGGAAAAATTATATAGATATGGATTTATCCTTTTCATTTTTTCTTTTTATTTCAGCACCCATTTATATTAATTTTTTTTTTTTCCTTTTCTTTTCCTTTCTGTCCTCTCTCTTTCTTTGAAAGTTTGGATTTTTATGTAATGCTACTTGTGGTAAATGATGAGTTTAAAGCAGGTTTTTTTGCTCATGCATGTTATTGAAAAGTACCTTATTCTTCTTTACATATGATAAACTGATGGAAAACTTATTTTTTCCCCAGCTATTTACTCATTTTTTCATTGCCAGCCATAATATCCATGTTGCATAGCAGAACAGTACCATTTATTGCAAGGCTTCAAACCAAAGTTCCCCCAGTCTTTGTAACAAGGGATTTCTCTAACCTATTGTTTGGGAAAGGTGCAAACTGGCATGTCTTACCACACAGTATTGCTTCTGGTGGCAGCTGGTTGGGTCACTATATGTAGTTTCCATCTTTTGTGTGGAGGCCAGATACCTAAATTAATTTAACCACAGAATAAAAATATGTTCAGTTCTGATGCTTACCCATTATTTACTGTCCACACAGCACCATGCCTTAATTTTGGTTGTGAACACTGGTGAAGAATAAACATTCTAAAATAAGTGTTAGCTGTAATGGCAGATCTTTAGTAGAAATATTAAGATATCTGAAAAGTGCATCATATTCTAGCTCCCATTATTGATCAGTTTTGTTCAGCCTGCATTCTGTTCTCAGCCCTGGTGGGTTACCTTCACGACCTTCCATGGAACAGAGCTAAAAAGGAATAGTTTGAAAGGAAAACTGTATATTTGTACAGTCTTGTTCCATTGCACTGCTTGCCAGTTGTTCCATTTCAATGCCAACATAAGGCAGTTTCTAATGAAATTATTTGTTCTCAGTCACTGGTGGTGGATATAAACCTGGCCAAGCGAAAAACTTTTGACACTGTGTTCTCGTCTGTATCCAGTATTCCTTACAGCAAGTAAAAAAAAAGGTATATAGTCAGCTGTTAAACAGACAAAGAGTATATAGTCAGCTGTTAAACAGACAAAGAGTTAAAGCACAGTTTGTGTTCTACAGTGGTTATGATGTAGATTATGGGAAGACATAATAAATATTAAACATGAAAAATTGGAGATTTGCCCAGCAAGTGCCTGTAGTACTTGTAAAATTAATATAACTTTGCATAGGAAAAAGGGATCTAATCCATGGATGAACGGCTAGAGTAAAGCTTGGTGAGGTTAAATGATCAGGACACCTTTAAAATAGTATTTTCAGAATTCATTTGAGGAAACTTCTCACTCATGAGAAGAGGCAAGAGGCAATGGAAATATGTGAAGTTTGAGACATGAGCAATGCTTGCTTGGCCTGCCATCCCCCTCAGCCTCCTCCAACACAGAAGGAAAAATGTAGCACCAAGGTGTGGCTCTTAGGAGAGCCTTAAGTGCAGCAATCCCAGTGCAATAAAAATATTTCAAGCCAAAGAAATGGCAAAGAGGAAACTAGTCATTTTATCTGCATTTTTAAATATTTGGAGTCTAAAAAGACAGCAAGCTATAGGGAGAATAAGTATAGAAGAAATAGCATCCCATGGTGCAATGAGAATGAAAAGGCTGAAGTCCAGAAAATCCTGCATTGCTTATTTTCAGGATCAAGCCTAAGGTACGTATCTGGCAGTACTAAAGAAGGGATATTTATATGTGTGTGCATGTGTATAAACAACGGCTGTTCCAGAAGGAAGCTGGCTTCTGGATTAGGTTACAGAAGGTGCCACATATGATCAAGCTGCACATTCTGAAGCTGGTTCTTGTTACAGTGCCAGACTGTGATGTCATTTGCACGATGACTAGAAATGGGCTACTGTTAAACTGTACAAATCAGCAGAATAGTATTTCTGAGGCTGAGCAATGGTACATAAACCTGTTCAAAAACTTTGATTAAAATCTCATTCCAATGGTTATTTTGAGTAAGAAGATTTCTGTTAGTAAGTGTAGTCAGGCTCTAATAAAAACACAGTTATGCTTTATAAAGACAATTAGTGATAAAAATTATTAATTTGCCTTTAATGACTATTTCAAACAACTGAACTGTTTGTGTTGTATATGTACTTTAATTTCTAATTTATTTTAAAATTTATCTTGCTATGGTCTTTGATGAAGATTAAGCTGTTCTTGTTCTTTTATATTTTAGATAACAGGTGACTGCCTCTCTTCAGTGTTTTCCTTTCATGTTCTGGTTTCACACAATAGGGATTTCTTTTTAACATTAGAATTTATATTCTAATTTTAAATACTGTCTTTAGCCAGCTTTCTGTACTAGCAGATGTAATTGCTAGAGCAGAAAAACAATTGCTTGGGTATATACATATATATATTTAAAATCTCTAATTCACAATACATTTTGAAGTCCTTACAAAATTTTTGAACAACAAAGGAAGCAGAATTCATAAAATCATACCCTTGCTCATTTTTCTTTTTCAACACACTTGCATGATAATGTGAAAAATTTCTTTCCTGATTCTTAGCAGGCATTTATGTTGTCCATCGGTGGTTGCACAGCTGAGAGTCAAGCCAGTGTCTTCTCAGTCCTCAGCGCTGCGCGGTGATTCGGGGGTCAGGAGCACCCAGGTACAAGCAGGTGTGTCAGCTCTGGCCCGCACCCTGTGAATTCTGCTTTTCACAGGTGTCTGAATCAGGGGTACCAATTCCCCTTCTGTTCATATTCTGTTGTTAATGTATGATCCTTTATGCCGACAAGAAAAGGACAAGAAACACTCTAAAATCTAGTTCAGAAATACTATTCACAAAGTAATATTATTCCTGAAAAGGAAAATTACTTTTTCTTATTCAGTGTGAGCAGTCTCTGAGCCTTTATTCAAAACTGATTACTTAAGAATGAAAGGTTTTCCATTTACTTCTGTTTGGCCCTGAGTCCTCTGCAAAGGGGGTTTCTACTCCCTGAGGCGCCCGCCCGAGGCTGAGGGGCTCAGCTGGGCCCTGCGGTGGGGCCCTTGGAGCCGGCTGGAATAGGCTGTGTCGGGCACCGGGCAGCCCCGGCCGCTCCGCACAGGGGCCGGCCCTGCAGAGCCCCCACTGCTGCTGCTGCTGCTGCCAGCACCTGGGCATCTGCACCCAACACAGAGGCATCAAACGAGTCCTTCAACAGAGCCTCTGATTCCAATACTGGCAAAGTCCTTCCAGGTCCCACCAGTCCTACCACCTCCAGGAGGATGAATCTCAGTTGATTTATTAGCTAAACTGAGGGTGTGGATGATGATAGAAAATGGGTTGAAATATTACGCCCTGCTGCAGAGGGTGTCAATAACCGATGAGGTGTCTGGAAACCCCTCTGCTCAATGAATGGTGCCTGTACACGTCCACATGGTTCCTCCGAATTCTCCACAGTAACAAGTCTTGCTGTTTAGTGTTGAGCATTAATTTTGTACAGCCAATACTTTTCACAGCTGTTTCACTGGAACACCATGTGAGTCTTCATCTTAGAAACTGACCAGTGATATGACTGAAATCCAGATATTTTAACTCATTGATACACTTGGATTTTTATTTTTTTTTAACTGCTCTTTGAAAATGTTTTAATGACTATGTTCTTCTTGTCAGGGCTGACCTTCTTTACTGCTACCTTCCTATTAGCACTTTATGCTTTCTTCCCAGGAATCACCAGCTTTTTCTCATTTACTTCCTGGAGAGAGTCAAAATGGCTTTTAATCATTTCTGAAACCATTTCCAAAGCTAGCTTTCTCTGTGGACCTGCAGGAAAAAACATCAGGCGAAGCTGTCATGTCCCCCGAGTTTCTTCTTGTGGAAATCTTCATTAACGGTGGCAGCACAGGGAAAAGCTGACATTGCTCTAACATATCAAGGACAAATAAGATTATCAAATAAATAAACATAATGCAAAACAAAACTATATGACATAGTAGTTGTCCGTCTCAAACATGCCTCCCCACCTTGCTGCTTTATTCCTACAGTAATGTTATAAACACGGGCAACAGTGCACTCTGTAACATGGAAAGGTCCCTGCTCCCAACCACATTCCCAAACCTGCAAAGTTCCCAAAGCCTGCAGGAAGTCAGTCCCGCAGAAGTCAGAAACCAAACAAATATGATTCTTCTTTACTTTCTGATCTAATTTTGAAGAGCATGTCAATGCGTTTTAAACTCTCAGTCTGCCTGACTCTTACTAACACTTAAGCACGTGCTTAAATGTTATTCTGAAATCAAGACAGTCTGGAGACAGTGGAGTGATTGTAAACCTGATGAAAACAAATGCAATTCTTACTAAATCTCTCAGGAACGAATTAATGCCTGACTTAAGTGATGCTAAAAATGACATGAAGTCTAAGAAGGTCTAAAATGCAAACCAGAGTTATTTTCATGACTCAGAAGGTATGCAAAACAAACACATTGCTTTGGTTTTATGTTTGCAATCACATCACAAAAAGAAACCTGTTTTCACTCATGATGCTGTGATAATTTATATTATAAGGGGACTGAATGTCATTAAC
Source organism: Psophia crepitans (assembly GCA_013399095.1). Taxonomy (NCBI): domain Eukaryota; kingdom Metazoa; phylum Chordata; class Aves; order Gruiformes; family Psophiidae; genus Psophia; species Psophia crepitans. The sequence goes on along the minus strand of VWZZ01007432.1, from coordinate 118,861 downwards.
ATTCAGAAAGAAGTCATTAACCAATGATGATTCTAATCAAAATGGATCAAAGTCAATTATCTTTTCTTTTTTGACATATGCTTCTGAAATTTTGAATGCAAACCCCTCAGCAAAAGTCACTACCTAAGCCTATTTGCTATGTGTTAAAGTAGCTTTGAGAACAGTAGCCTTGGCTGCATATGCACAGAGAATATTTTCTTGATTTCAATTTATTCAGTAAATTAAAATAGATTACTAGGTCATTCGCAGTTGAAAAAATAAGTAGGAAAGCCTTTTTTTTTTCCTTCTTGTTTTCAGTCTCTATGTAGAAGTGAGGTAAAATCTACAAGTCTGAAAAACCTTATCGTTACTTCTGACTAGGAACAATCAGTTTAATCCACTCATCAAAAAGACTGCTTTGCTTAATGTCGGATTAAATTCAAAATATTTTATGATAAAGGTAAGTTTTCTATTTATTGGGAACATCTGAAGTCTTTTTTTTCTTTTGTGTATGTTATTATCATCAGTAAACCCTTAGACTATCAGACAGAGTAGAAGTTGCTGCCTCGTCACTCATATTTTACAGTCTTTTTTAACTGTGTTTTCTATAGTTTCAGCTACAAATTAAAATTACTTCAGTAAACATTTCAGTGACCTCCTCTGAGATTCTTGCTGCTCATTTCCACTTCTGTACTATATAGGACTTTGTGCTGTCTGGACAACAAAGCAAGCTGTAGGTTAATTTGGATTAAAATAGACTTTTAAATATATGTACATTTATAAATCTACACATGCAGAGTGATTATACATACATATGTATGTATTCCTGGATTTATCTAGAGCAACATAAATTCACTGTCTGATCATAGAACTATAGTTAAAGACTCCAGATAAATGGTTGAATCTATGTGAAGGTAGGAGGGAAACCAAGTTACTTCCTTCCGTGGCAACGCCGTCTTTCCTGACATAAAAAGTGTGTTAAATTGTAACCTTAAGTTGTCTCTTCATTGCAAAGAGATGTATGCTGTTGTATCAAGGTAAAAATAGAGATCACAAATCTACTCTATAGAAAGGCACATGCAATTTTTGCTTCTGTATAACTAAGTCAATGCCAATAAGATGGCCTCTCATTCAGACCTTACTTAGAGTTGCTAAAATGAGCAGAAACTAGTGTCTCATTTCCACTAAAATGCTTACTCAGAAGAACATACACTCAGTAATTGATTTATCTTAATGAGATAATTCAGCTGATTTTACTTAAGGTAAAAGTATCTGGTTTTGTTTTGTTGATTTTGGAGAATGTAGAAAGCTGACCTGGAATTTTCTAGCTTTATTTAAAAAAAAAAATAAATAAAAAATAAAAAAAAGACAGAGAAAACCTGGACCAGAAGCATAATATGAAAACACTGTTGGGAGCTGAATTTTGGGAAGTAAACTAGGAGAGTTTTCAGCTGATAAAATTTTAAAGATATTACTTTTTGTTATCAAATGGAATAAGAATGTTTCTGAATAGTTGACATTCTTGTAGTATGGGAAGAAGCTATTTATGATTCTTTGCATATTTATAAGAAAGAATGTACATGTGCATCATATTGTTTAGGAAACATTTATCAGACATTCAGCTAAAATATTTAGATATTGTTCCCTACTTGTTCCTTTACAAGTAGTTTGCAAGCAGAATACTTGACTTTTATAATGTTTTGCGCTGCATATTTCAAAGCAACAGATATCTACAAGGTAGATAAAGAAGTGTGCTCCCATCATTTCATGTACTGTTGAGTATGTAAACAGGGAGCTCAGCTGCCTGTGGCGGTTTTAGAGTATGGTTCTGCAAGGATTTCTTTTGGCAACAAAGTAGATGTGTAGTTATCACCTACTCTGCTTGATACCATATCCACCATCATGTGACTCTTTCCAAGCGGACACCATCATGAAGTTTTCTTTTGAATGAACTGTGAACTGTCTGAATTTAAAAGAACGCTTCAAGAATCTTGCAAATTATTCCAATACATGCCTTCTAATTTCACTAATATTTTCTTAAGTTTCTTTAGCATTTCAAAAATACAGTTGGAAAACAAAATCCCATTTTCACACAGATACACTGACCTCCATCTTTCTTAACAGATTCTTATTGAGTTGAACCATGTGGCTTCTCAAAGCAATTTAAAAAATTTGCATCAAGGGCCTATCAAATGTTTGTCCAGCTCTAAGAGTATAATTGCTGGTAATTGTGCGTTACGCAGTTGTATCACTATGGTTATATGCACCTGCACTGTCTCTGATCTCTTTGGCGACAGCTGAAAGTTTATTTGATGGCCACTTCACAGCCCTGATTCACTGTTTCCGTTGGTATGGGATTGTGGCCATTTGTGATTTGTTTTATTCACTATGGTAAAGCTAAAAAATGGATGCCTTGAAGTGTTATAAAATTATTATGTTGCTCCTCCAGCATTTATAAATAAGGTATTTAATATTTCAGAAGCTGTAACCCTTATGATCACTGTAATATTTGAAGCAAACCAGTGAGATTAGGTTGTGGAGATCAAGAAGCAAAATTTTGTGTGGGGTATTACATCACAGACAGTAACTGCTGAGCAGCTAAAATTTCTATATAATGCACTTTACACTAACAGTTCAATGCACTTAGATTAATTCTTTCTTACATTGAATTCCCATTATAAATGGTACTTCAGAATATTTTTAAACAGCTTTCTAAAAAGCATTGGTTTTGCACACCTCCAAATTTATGGACATAAAATTACTGAAGCAATTCATTAAAAGACCATAGTAAGGAAAAAAAAGAGCTTCTTATGAGCTCTGATTCCTCAAAGCACTGAGGTATGCAGTTAACTTCAAATGAAATGGATGGAAATTTAGTACTTCTGTAAGAACTGAAGGGTCTTGAGACAAAAGCATGCATTGAGTGCCAGTGTCGACACACACACACACACACACTGTTGATGGAATAAGTCCTAGTGCTTTGCTCAGCTGGCATCTAATAGAGGGGAGGCCCTTGTGAGGAAGGCAGGGTGATTAATTCTAAAGCTATATCAGTGTTCTCAAAGTTAGGAACATCAGACAGAAATTTCATTTTGCGTAAGTTGTTTCACTGGAAATGAAACAACCTTCCCCACCTCAGAATCAAAGAATTTTCTTCTCCTCACCCATTAATTTTATTAGATCTTACTAGGAGGTGTTTTTTTTAAGACACATAGTAAGAACATATGGAAATGGATAGTGTTTGAGGGGGCACGTACTGTTCCTGTTTGAACTGTTGAAAATCTGCAGAAAAGCAACATAGACTGAGTCAGTATGAACCATTCTTATTTCCATAATGATGGAAAAGAAGAAAAGGAGCAAGAATACCTATGGCAACTGAGGCTTAATAGAAAGACTGCTCTGTTTGTAGCGTTAGCTCTGCCCTGTAACCTGTGACAGTAATTTCAACAGTCTGGGAAGACGAACAATCTTTTCCCATCTTGTCATAATTGGAAGTTGTAAAATAAGACAAGACATTCAGTCCTCCAAGAATATTTTCCTTAAATTATTTGAGGATAACTTTATATTTGTTTTCTTTCTTCTCTTCCCACCTCCTCTCCCCTTCCCTTCTCTCCTACCCTCCTCCCTACTTAGCTGAGGAGAAGGGAGGAAAAAAAATCACGTTTTTGCTCCACATGGTGCAAGGAAACAGGTAGTTACTCAGATCACTTTAGTAGTGTTTTTGATACCAGGTAGACTGCTACAAGCAGCAAGGATGAAAGAATATATTACAGTAATAATTTTGGAAATGTACCTGTAGAATTAGTGATGTCTTCCGCCTCCTCCCCCCCCCCTTTTTTTTTAAATCATGGAACAACCACTAGTGTTGCAGTACAGGCTTTTTAGAACTTCTTAACCTCTTTGTAGTATTTTTTTTTTTAGATGGCATTACGTTAGAATATTATAGATTAGTTGTTATTGTACTTAGCCCTAACTGCAAGCAATAACAAATATAGCCTACTAGCAGTGTTCAGAAAAAGTGTTGGGTGGGAAATTTTCAGACAACTTGCTTCCTCTTCAGTGATGCTAATTCACTGAAATTAATTGTTGGTATGAATGGCTAAGTTTTGACAAATCTGTCAAATTGATATTTTCTCAAAAGTCTTGAAATTTTTCATTATTAAATTAAGTTTTTTAATGGAACAAAATCCATTCTTTCAATTGAAAATTCTTAAGCTTATGTGATTGAGCCTATTGTGGTAGAGAATAGTCAGATCAAATAGAAGAAGTAACTGTAGTCAGAATAACAAATTCTGTCTTTTCAAAAGAGGGGTATTTACAGAAAAATTACTTTTAAGATTGTTGCATTTTATTCTCAGCTTGTAAAATAATTGTTTTTAAATATCGTATTTTTAGTGCACATGTAATCTGTTGGACAGATAATTTTGCCATTACTGTTCCTTGCCTTGTATTAATTAGGTCTTTTCCACATATCAGTGCATGATGACAGTAGTTAAATATCCTGCCTCTGATACAAGTCTAACAGATGCAGGACTGATTTTCCATCATCATCTTCTGTCTACTGCAATTCAGTGTCAGTGCCCTTAATGCACGTGTGCAGAAAGAATAAATCCCACTGAGTAGTATATATTGGATGTGATATAGTTTGAGATGCTCTGGTTGCAATATTGCAGGAACTGCTAATTATATTTTGTGGGCTGTTAATCTTTGACATAAAAGCAACAAAATATTCATCTATCTTTCATATATCAACATCAGAAAAAGGGATAAGAAATTAAAGTTCTCGTGTCTAGCTCAACAGAAAAGTAAGAGTTCTGAATGAGTTTTGTTACATTTGTGTTACATCACTACATCAATTTTCTATGGGGTTTTCTTTTAAATGGAAGCTTTGAAACTGAGTTGTACTTTATTGTGAGGTATATAAGTGTGAAGATCCAAGAGAAATGTAAACTTGTTAGACTCTGAATTAGTAGGTGAGGAGAAAACTAGAAATCTCACAAATGGAGCTTGAATACTCCAGTGTCAGCACTGTTAAAAAAATGTGAATCTGTTCCCCTTCCTCTAGGGAAAAACACAATAAAGATATAGGCAATCATTCACAAGGCTTAGTCAGTCTATTTATTATTAACTTAATATATACATAAAAGAGTGTGCATGTATTCCTTAGTTAGCTGACAGCTCCAGTTTTGTAGTGTTTACTTTAACAGACACAGCACTTAGCTAAATCTAAAAGAAAAATTTATTTTTCGCTCTGATGTACTCTACAGATTGCATGAAAATGACATCTGGTGGACAATTGTTCTTGACGATAACTGCTTCAAATTGTGAGCTACAGTAGTCATCTGAGATCACAACTGTGTATCACAATGTGTCTGTCTAAGAGAGTCAATCAATAGATTCTCAGCAATGAGTAAAGCAAAGATTAAAGCCTTTTGCTATGTAAACAAAAATTCATTTCAGCTTAACAGTTCTTCAGGCAAAATGAATATGAATCAGCAGCGTGCCATAGCAGACAACAGGGCTAGCAGTGAGCTGGGGAGGCTGTGACCCTGTGGGAGGCCCATGCTAGAGCAGGTTCCTGGCAGGACCTGTGGCCCTGTGGAGAGAGGAGCTCACGCCAGAGCAGATTTGCTGGCAGGGCTTGTGACCTCATGGGGGACCCAAGCTGGAACAGTCTGCTCCTGAAGGTCTGCGCCCCATGGAAGGGGCCCACCCTGGAGCAGTTCATGAAGAACTGCAGTCCATCGGAAAGACTCATGTTGGAGAATTTGGTGGAGGACTGTCTCCTGTGGGAGGGAACTCACGCTGGAGCAGAGGAAGACTATAAGGAGTCCTCCCCCTGAGGAGGAAGGAGCGGCAAAGACAACATGGGGTGAACTGACTGTAACCCCCATTCCTCGCCCCCCTGTGCCGCTGGGGTGGAAGACGTAGAGAAAATCAGGAGTGAAGTTGAGCCCAGAAAGAAGAAAGGGTTGAGGGGAAAGTTTTTTAAAATTTGTTTCTATTTCTTGTTATCCTACTCTGATTTGATTGGTAACAAACTAAACTAACTTCCCCGAGTCTAATCTGTTTTGCCGGTGATGATAATTGGTGAGTGATCTCTCCCAGTCCTTATCTCGACCTAGGAGCCTTTCGTTATGTTTTTTCTCTCCTGTCCAGCTGAGAAGGGGAGCAAAAGAGCAGCTTTGGTGGGCACCTGATCTCCAGCCAGGGTCAACCCATCACACTAGTTTTCAGACTTTTGGATTTTTCTGTTTATATTTCTAATCATATTTAACCATACATATGACTACTTTCAATTCAGGGCATCTGCAGTTGCTTTAGAAATAAACAAAAGCTGTAAGTATGCAACAGTTCTGAAAGCCATGTTACTTTTTTATGTGTTGAAATATAGGCTGTTGTAGCTAACTTTAGGACAGTTTCATAGGATAAGACTTCTGCTTTTTAAAGAGCAATCACTGAATTTAATCTGTGAAGCCACAGCTGTGAGTTATAAGGCCAGCCTCTTAAATGAGGAACACCCTAAGACACATTATTTCCCAGGAAGAAAATACAAAGAACCAAATAAAGCTGCACGTTCTGGCAGAGTGTAAACATGCAGTTAACTGGTATTTGAAAGAAATTCATAGCAAAATGGAATGCATTATAAATATAGAGAGATATTTCAAATTGTGAGTACTATGAAATATTTTAAGTAAAGAGAAAGAAGATATTGCTTTTTGGTTATTGTTCCATCTTACTTTTATTTTTATTTTTGCATTTCCTTGCTGCATTTATAAATCAGCAGCAGTTTTTCCAAGAGCTGAACTTAGTTTCCCAGACTATTTACAATAACCATTTACATAATGCTCATATGTCAATATGATTTACTTTTTTGTGTGTGTGTGTCTTCTTTTGTGTAGATTTTCTGTATAATGCAAAAGAAAAATTACACAGAAACAACAATTCTGAAAAGATATTGCACTGTTATTACAGAATCAGGAACATTTATATACAACTGTGTGGTGTGCTGACGCTGGCTGAAGTCCAGGTACCCACCAGAGCCACTTTATCACTCCCTCTCCTTAACTAGACAGGGGAGAAAAAGTATAACAACAGGCTCACAAGTCAAGATAAGGACAAGGAGAGATCATTCACCAATTACTGTCCTGGGCAAAACAGACCAGAGTTAGAGAGGAATTAATCTAATTTATTACCAAGCAAACACAGAGCAGAACAGTGAGAAATAAAACCAAATCTAAAACCATTTCCCCCCACCCCTCCCTTCTTAAATTCACTCACAATCTCTCCCCAGTGGTACAGGGATGGCGGTTACTTAACCACATGTTGTTTCAGCTGCTCTTTCCTCCTCAGGATGAGGACTTCTCATACTCTTCCTCAGCTCCTGCGTGGGGTCCCTCTCACAGAAAACAGTCTTCCAAACACTTCTTCAACCTGAGTCCTTCCCACGGGCTACAGTTCTTCACAAACTGCTACTTTGAGAGCGTGAGTCCATGGGGTGAAGTCCTTCACAAGCTGCTCCAGCGTGATCACAAGTCCTGCCAGTAAACCTGCTCTAGTGTAGGCCCCTTTTGCCACAGGTCCTGCCAGGAGCCTGCTCCAGCACAAGCTTCCCATGGGGTCGCAACCTCCTTCAGGTGTCTCCACCTGCTCCAGTGTGGGGTCCTCCAAGAACTGCAGGTGGAATCTCTACACCCCATCATCCCTCCTCCATGGGCTGCAGGGGGACAGCCTGTCTCACCATGGTCTTCACACAAACTGAAGGGGAATCTCTGCTCTGGTACCTGCAGCATCTCCTCCCCCTCCTTCTTCACTGACCTTGGTGTCTGTAGAGTTTCTTACATCTTCTCACTCCTCTCTCTGGCTGCAAAAGCTCCCATGGTTGGATTTTTTGGTTCTTAAATATGTTATCCCAAAGGCACTACCACTGTCGCTGATGGGTTCAGTCTTGGCCAGCAGTGGGTCCGTCTTGGAGCTGTCTGGCATTGGCTCTATTAGACACAGGGGAAGCTTCCAGCAGCTTCTTGCAGAAGCTGCCACCCCTGAGGCCCCCCTGCTAACAAAACTTGCCATGCAAACTCAAAGCAATCTGAACTCTGGAGACAGGACAGAACTGGACTATGTAGCACGGCCTTCCTCTTGATAGAACATACGGTGTCTCAGCCAGAGGATACAATTTAACCCAGAATTAAATTAATAAGATCTTCAAACAGAATATTGTTAAACAAAGCTCTTCCTCAATATTGCTCTCCCCTAATAATAAGGGAAAATAACCTGAATTGATTACTCAGTAATTAATGTACTGTTTGGAGAAACAATAAGGGTAATAATCTGATCATTTTCGTAGTGTATTTAATCTCCTCAATGACCTTCACTAATTTTCCAGGTCATTACTCATTTTATTTTTATTTCAACTAACTCCCATGTACATCTGTACATTTGACTCTAATTTTTATTGAGATGAGAATGAAACGTGTTACCTCAGGGTTTTACAAACAAGATTGCTTGTATTAGTAGTATACAATTTGTTCATAAATAATGTTACTTGATCGGTTTTGTCTGTCTCAAGAGCTAAGGATGTGAAGTGAGTAACAGAGTTAGCTTTAAGATGTGCAGACTGTTGCACACATTTCATATATATCAATTACATTTTTGCTGTTCTCGTCTCTGGGATTCCCAGAACTGTCTTCTAATGGTTTTAAAGAATACTACATGGTTTAATCTCCATTTTTTATAACAAAATGTATAGCCAAAATATCACTGACTTTTAGCTATAAAGAAAATTTCTGGAGAGCAGGTGAGAAGATGGTTTTGTAGTGAAGACTTGCCTTATTTAGAGACAGAGTAAAGCAGAAAAGTTGAACCTGTGCTGCTAAGGAAATCTGGGTATCTGTGCTGGTGGTCAGTGACTTCCACAGCCAGTTCTTGGACCAGCACCACAGGCTTTTTGTCCCAGCACCACATGCTTTTTGTCCCAGCACAGGAGAGGTACACTAACAGGGCTGAAACTCACCTTTATTACACTCCTTATCTTGTCCCCAGATTAATCATACTGATGTAGGCGTAAGCTTTAATTTGGGCTAACCCAGAAAATCAGTCTTCCTAAATTCTCCTTCTCTCTTTTGCAGACACTAACATTTTATTTATTTATTCTTCAATACTAGATTGGCCATGGATAGCTAGACAAGCTCATTCTAAGGATGGGCTAAATTAACACATACTTCTGTACTGTGGGGGACTGATACTTGTCCTTAATCGACCAACTTTTTTTTGTTATTCTTCTTTAGTGTTGTAAGAGTTTGTTTTCACACAAGTCACCTAAACTATCTGCAGACAAAGTTCAAGCACTGACACTGAAAATAACTAGATCAAACATGGTGCCAAGAAGCTGATACTGTATTTTCTGACAAAATATTAAGCCTGAAGGCGGCCAACCTTGTTTATCAAATCCTCTCTATCTTCGGGGAGCTACATGCATTCGTAGCATAAAAACAGATAAGAAAGTATTCAGGAAGGGAAAATAGAAATTATTATTTACATTTAGAAGAAGTAAAATGATACCCAAGCTACCTAACTAGTAAGAGATGAGAAGGAAGACAGTCTGAACTTATTTTGTGGACATAAATATAAAGTTTGGTGTTTCATTAAAGATGTAAAAGAGAAGAACAGTCAGTCTTTGTAATGAAAATAGAGTATAATTTAGAAGAGAACACACTGTAAGAGGTTTGCAGTGTGAGTATGCTTCAAGTCCTCAAGCACTCTAGGGATGACAAATGCCGATGTTGGACTTTCAGCCCCCTCTGCTCTGGACATTGGCAAATTTCTAGATACATACTGACTACAGCTGCCTCTGCGGTGGATTTTGCTCTTCTGGTATTACCATTCACAGAATACAATTCAGAAGCTATAGGCACTTTAAATATATAGCTGTTAGCTGACTTAGCAGTGTTAGCTGTAAAAAGCTTTATGTCTGCATTTTAACAGCAGTGTGGTTTCTTATCTGTTCTAGTGCCTTAAGCATTTTCATTCAAGCTGGATACATACGTGGTGGTGGACCCGGTGGCCTCAGTCAGGAGTAAGCACATTGCGCACCAGGCACAGGAGGGTTTCAGACCTGGACAATTCAAGAATCTAACCCCATGCTCCTGCAAAGGCCTCTGCAGATGCCTGGGTGTAGGAGTGATGCATAGCATTGCGATGGATATGGAACAGACAGGAAAAGATGACTGGAGCAATGATGGCACCAGCAAGTTACACAGGCTAAGTACTGTGTACATTGCTGGTTTCAGATTCATTTAAAAGGTTCAAGAAGAGAGCTGCTTCTTCCTCTGTTTATTTTTATGTTTTAGTGGGGACTCTGGCTTTACGCCTGTAAATGTTATTTGTTATTTTCTTCGCTTTACTTTTTTCAAATTCCTTGCTTCTGCTTTTTTTCAATTTATATAAATATCCATAAATTTCCACTATTGTTTAATATGATAGACATAGTAAAAATGCAGTGATAGCCAACAGTACAATGATTTCTCCTGCACAAATCCACAGTCAGGTTTCTCACTCAAATTTTAGTAACTTAAAGGGACTGTCATGGAGATACAGTTTCCTACTATGTTAAGAAAAAAGACATTTCGGATTAGTCATTAAGAAGAAATTCTTCACTGTAAGGGTAGTGAGGCACTGGAACAGGTTGCCCAGAGAAGTTGCAGAGGCCCCATCCCTGGAAGTGTTCAAGACCGGACTGGATGGGGCCGTGGCCAACCTGATCTACTGGGTGGCATTCCTGCCTATGGCAGGGGGTTGGAACCAGATGATTTTTAAGGTCCCTTCCAACCCAAGCCATTCTATGATTCTATGATTTAGCTTATAAAGAGGAAATGTAAATCCTCATTCATCTTTTAGGGTGACCATATTTATCATAAGCTCCTCTTTAACGAAAGAGCAATTATGACAATCCTTGAGGAAGGAGTAAGATGGAGAGAGGAATTGTAGGCATATTGTTATGTCTCAGACAGCATCTAATTCTTTTGAACTACTGCTGCTCCCCTTCCTTCGAAGCCCGTAAATTAATTTTATAGCTTATAGGTCTACAGTGAAAAGATTTGTAAACATAACCATCACCACAGATAGAAATAGAGGATTAGAACTAAAAACCATTTCCTGAGAAGGGACTCTTGAAACTCCATAATTCAGTTTGCATGGTAGGAAACTAAAATTCTTTCAAATACCGAGGGACATAAATACGTGATTTCCTGGATTCAAAATACAAATCACAGCTGGTTACTGGGGAATGGAGTGAATATGATCATTTTGTGTTTCTACCTACAGAAGCAATGCCTAAGAGTATTCTCTTTTTTTAAACTGTTAATATAAATGCTTTCAAGCATTAAACACAAGCACTCTTTTACACTCTCTCTCGATATCTGCCACCTTTATGGACTTGCTTGAAAGAATATGTTCTCTGAAAGATGCCACATGTGGCATTGACAGGCAGCTATTCAGAGTATGGCAGACAGCCAGTAAATCACTCAGCAGAGTTTTCTGTCCTTCCAGCCATGTCTTATAGAATCTACAACTTCTGCCTTCATCGTATACTTCAATGTCAAAGTTTATGTTCTCTTTAAACTTTTATATGTGAAAGTGACAAAAAAGATACACATTCTCTTGCTAATTGATTTTTGTCTCCTTTCAGAGCTCAAGTGCACAAATCCCAGCATGTGTTAACAAGTCTCTCTCAGTCTTTCCAAGTAGTCTGAGAGCAAAGCAGGTTTTTTCTTTTCTAAGACGGGAGAAGAAAAAGAAGTGTTTTTTTACAAACCAGGTCTTTGGGTCATTCATACTACTACCAATTTCTTCAAAATTTGTGAAAAATCTTCATATCTGAAATGAATTTTTCAGTTCTTGTCAGAGTATAAACTGCTAGGAAAAAATATGTAACCTTTGCTAATTTCATGTACATTCATCTTTTTCAGCTGTTCAAATGTTTTTGACAGTGAACCAACACTTCTAAGAGAACCTGCTACAAAGAATGCATTAAACAGCATAGTAAAGCTTTTCTGTATGTGTGTGTGTGTTACAATCGTAATAAAACACAACCAGTAGTTCCTGATCTGCCAAAGTCTAGCCTAGAAATTTCCTACATCAGTTAATACACATGAACATCCAAGAAAGAGTAAGAAAAGGACAACTGCATGTAATACCTACTCTATGAATGTTTATATTAGGACCACATGAATTAATCTCGGTAAATAGCACTTTCAGCTGTGATGGAGCCTGTTTCCAAAAAGCGCTGATCTCTGCGCCTCTGAAATTTCACACGTCTGTGGGATGGCTCAGATTGACTGAATGCATGCAGTTTTAGAGGATGTAAATCTTTATCCCATAACTTCGTATTTAAATCTCAGGAATGTAAATCTATTATTATATAAGTGTGAATGCATTTGAAACAAAGTTATCAGTTTAAATGTGGTGTGTAGGCCATGGGGAAGTTTGAACTGCAGTTGTTTCAGAGTCTCACATATACTCTGGAATTGCTTCATTCTGGGCTGGCCTTAAAAGACAGGGTATTGTAGTCCCTGCTCTTCCTCCACTTTAATATTATGTAAAGTAGTACCAGTATGTGACAAAATACTAATTTCTGAGCAGCTTTTGTTTTGCATAGTGGTTTCTGATGGATGTTCTTATCTCCAGACTGGATCTGTTTGCTTTCCCTTGTCTCAGCTATAGATAGCTGTAGTAAATATTTCTCTTACGCAAACTCAAATTTGTTACAGTGAGATGCAGATTTGTTAATCCTCTTGTCTTCTTTGCTACTTCAGGGACACAAAGCATTGCATGTATTTTCTGGCTTGCCAGAGCCGGGGGCACGTGGGGTTACTGAGGCACCTCATGCAGGGATCCTGCACAGGGCCAGCCAGCAGACATGGGAAACAGACACACCCCGCGTGTCCCGGGCATTAAACCAGATTTTAACTCAATGGGATTTGTTTTGCCTTTGCTGTAGGAAATGCATCAGCCTTAGGGGTGCTGGGAAGTGCTGTGGGTGAGCTCCTGCCCGGCAGCCACAGCCTGTGGGTCCCACTGCCGCACGTGGCCGGTCTGGGTTTGGGGGGACTATGAGTCACAGGCCGGGGGGCAGGGCCAGGGCCCCACTGTGCACCAGCGCCCTGATGGTTACAATCCCTTTTTCTCTCAGGAAAACTGGTCTAGTTAAAGGCCAGGCTTGATAATCCATTTGTTTTCATAGAATCATAGAATCACTAAGGTTGGAAAGGACCTCTGAGATCATCAAGTCCAACCATCAACCTAACACCAATGTGCCTACTAGACCATGTCCTGGAGCACCACATCTATGCGTTTTTTGAAGATCTCCAGGGACGACGATTCAACCACCTCTCTGGGGAGCCTGTTCCAATGTCTCACTACTCTTTCCGTGAAGAAGTTCTTCCTAATATCCAATCTGAACTTGTCCTGATGCAACTTGAGGCCATTCCCTCTTGTCCTGTCGCTAGCCACTTGGGAGAAGAGACTGACACCCTCCTCACTATAACCTCCTTTCAGGTAGTTGTAGAGAGCGATCAGGTCTCCCCTCAGTCTCCTCCTGGCTAAAGAGCCTCAATTCCCTCAGTCGCTCCCCATAAGATTTGTTTTCCAGTCCCTTCACCAGTTTTGTTGCCCTTCTCTGGACATGCCCCAACAGCTCAATGTCCTTCTTATATTGAGGGGCCCAAAACTGGACACAGTACTCGAGGTGAGGCCTCACCAGAGCCAAGTACAGCGGGACAATCACTTCCCTACTCCTGCTGGCCACGCCATTCCTGATACAGGCCAGAATGGCATTGGCTTTCTTGGCCATGTGGGTACACTGCTGGCTCATGTTCAGCCGGCTGTCAACCAGAACCCCCAGGTCCTTCTCTGCCAGGCGAGATGAGAAGGAGCTGGCTGTGGAGTTTTAACATCTCCTGATGGCGTGCACTTGAAATGTGACTCCCACGCATTTTTATCATAAACACTGAAGGTGAGGGACTGGAAATCCTTATAAAAATAAAGAAATTAATTGTCTTAATAACTGTTACAACTGCAAAGTAGACCAAATTAAGCCAAATATTAACGTCTCTTCCATGTCTTGTGAGAAGATCCAGAAAGTCTCACGGGTTGTGTTAATTTTACACTGTGGATGCACAGAAGATTTTCAGGGAAGATGAAAATCAAACTGAATGACAGTTCCTATTATTTGTAGCAGGCATCAAAAAAAAAAAAAAAAAGCCAACCAAAAAAACCCAAACAGCAAAACAACAGCAAAAAAACCCTCTAATCAGAGGACTACAAGTCTATCTTTGCCTTTGGCAGATTTTTTGGTAAAAAGTAGGACAGTCTAACCAACAGCCTGTCATTGTCTAAGATACATTCAGGTGCTACCACTTGAAATGGTACAGATTCTTTAGCAGGCCCATTCCCTTCCTGGTTTAATCAATGGTATGTTGCCATATGGCAGCAGGTTTCAACAGTTCTGGCCTGTGACTGTGACCTGGGAAATCTGGACATGCTGCATTCAGTTATTAATTGCTCGACATATTGTCTTGAAACAGCTAAAGAATCATCATGTGTCTTTTCCAGAGATGAAATTGTCTTCAGCAAGTTTTTCTTCTGAGACTTCAGAGGTAAAATGTTAAACCAAATATTCACAACAAAATAAATATCTCTCTGTTTGGCACGAAAACTGAAAATGGTCCCAAGGTGATATGCAACAACCTCAGTAACAGTAAATAGAGTTACAGCTTCCTTTTGTCAGTTTTATCTTCAACTGTGATTTAATTCTGTTTTGTCATTTTCAACATGGTTTAGTGTTTTGATTCTGAGATTAATGGATTTAGATAAAATGTGGTTTGAATGAAGGAAAAATTTTCAACAGTGCATTTTTAGAAGAATCAGGCTTTAGAGAAGGGAAAATTCTGCTAGGGAAAGGGATTGACTTCTCCAGGGTTTCCCAGCAAGCTGCTGGCAGGACAAGAAATAGGATCTTGGTCTCCTGGGACTGTGCCTGCTGTTCTGTCCAGCAGCCTCTACGGCTGCTTTTCATAAGTCACAAAAAGCAGGGCCAGGAAAATGCCTTCATTGTAAACCAATAAGCAAGATGTATTCAAATGCTTCCAGCAATTGTTGAGCCATTGATTCACAGTCATCCCTCAAAACACCGAGCATGAAGAGCAGCAACTCTTTTCATTCCTGCAGTGCATATCTGCACGGCACAGGCATTAGGCAGAGAAGGAGCTGCCTAATTAGGAGGGCTTGTCCTGGCTTTAACACAGCTTAAGAACAGCTGCTTTAAGATGTGTTATTGGCCTGTGGATGCCACTAAAGATGCTTTCTCCCCTTCAAAATGGATCTGTTCTGCGGCCTTTAGCAAATCAATAAATCTACTTAAATAGGATGGAAATACTCTCATTTGGGAAGTGCCTTGTGTAAGGTGTGCCAGCAAGTTACCGGCTGCCTGTTGTTACCCCTTAATCCAAAAGGAGTCATCACCATTTAAAATGACATATTGCACTATTTGTAGCATTTTGTAAAAGGCTGCTTAGCCAGGTGCAACTCTGATCTCACAGGGGCAGGAGCCACAGCTGCAAATGGATGCAAATCCAGAATATTGTAGTGCCAGTGAGAGAGGATCACAGATGGGAAATTTAGCAGGAAATCTCAGTGCCATTATGAATCTCCCCCCTCAGCATTTCGAAGTGAAAATCAACGCTTGAATGCTGAAAATTATGACATATTAAACAATTATTGTGAATTGCAGATAGTTGGTTCAGATATACCTGAGGTTCTGCAATTACAGATGGCAAATTTAACAAAGCAGTGTGATGTGATTTTGCTGCAGGTATTAGCGGAGCAAGGGAAAGTACACAGAATGTCTGACAGTGGCTTCCAATAGTACTGGGAAACCCAAACAAAGGCAAAGAAGAAATTAATACATAGAAACTTGTCCATGTACTGTGTTCGGAATAACACAATCTACTGCTTACGCCATCAGCTGTTTAGTAATAAAAATTATCCAGCAAATACTGAAGGTCTGCCCTCATAGGAGAAGAGTTGCACACAAGCATATAGATGTTGTATGAGATTAGTCAGATCACTGGAATGTTTTTAATAAGCACATTTTTGTGTGTGAGGCATCCTGTCCTGCAGATAAGTTTGGAAGGAGGAGGTAGATTGGAGGAAGCTGTTGGAAATTACCTGCATTTATGGTGGGAATACCCTAGCTTTTTGAAGAATAATGAACAATTTTTTTCACAAAATGACAGCTTCTTATAACTTATTGATAATAGTAGCAAATTTTATCATCACCAAAAATCATATCTAAGGTATATTGATACATGATGAAATTCACCCTACTACACGGCAAAACAGCAGACAGAGTGAAGCACTTACTGTTACCATAAGGCTTTCTTTTGCATGTTTGCACGCAAATATTTCAAGGCATGTGGAATTATGTGAAGATGTGCCAGGAAGGTTTTTTGTGCCAGGGAGTTTTTTATTTCTTGTAGGACAGCACAGAGGTAAATGCTCTGCTTTTAATATTCATGTGAAAATCATAGAATATGTTTATGTCTGCCATAGTATTACAATTTTTAAAAATTATAACTGTTTAGATGAGATTTTAGCTTCCTGTACTAAGATCTCAATGTAATAGCAACATTGAGGGCAGAAAGTACTAGCTTTATCATTTGCCAAAGGGGTGGAATAAGGACACCTAGCCAAACAACTTCTAGGGTGTTGTCTGAGAGTTTTTCTGACTTTGTCTGATAACAGTCAAGTTTGTTGACGGTACTTCAGTACAGACATGTTATATAGGTTAAATACTCAGTGATGAAGTACATATTTCCTGATCTTAGAGCTACATCATTTGAGAAACAACGTATTGAGTACTGACCTAGAAATCAGGAGTCCGAATGTTCTTATTGTGCATCAAAGTCACTTAGAACATATGGCTGAGACACAATAAGACAATTCAGTGTTGATACTTAAAAATATTATTCATTATTGTGAGAAGTTTAAATAAATGTACTGTTATCTGTTTATAGAAAACTTTTAACTAATTGTATTTGTAAAATATTCTTCTCAGCACTGTTCCAGTGAAGCAACCAGAAACATTAACACAAGCAAAATAACATTCCAGTCTAATGTAGCGCTTTTTTGTCTCTGTAGTGCTTACTCCTTGCTGTAAGTGTTATTAATATGGTAAATACTGATGTTCCACAAGCTAAGTTACAAATGTGTGCCATGACAATGAAGAAGAAGTAATGAAAATTACAGATCTCAAAAAAGGTTGCTGGCACAACAGCCCTGCAGTGAAACTAAGAACACAATACAGCTGTCTTGTTGCTTCACATCACTGTATGGTTAGACGACTGATGGACACAGAAACCTGGGACAGATGATGTATGAACTCAGCATTTTCTACCACATAAGGCACGCATGCATGTATGCAAGAAAGCCTGTATATAATGCTTGGCTGAAAGTATTCTGTCAAAACTGTTTTCTCAGTAATCGGTGAACTTCTAAAGTAAACATATTTTTTACAAAATTTTCCTATTTTCTCAGATTTTTTTTTTAATGAAAAACTTACAGTATGTAAAAAAAGCCTTTATTGAGGTCATAGATGTTACCATCCCAAGTCAACATGACTCAGAGGAGTTTACGCCAACACCACATTTCTGACAGAGGTCAACAGACCACTACCAAACAATGGGGATAAAAGAAGATGTAATAGGACTAAAAAATATAGCTGTCAATCTGTCTCCAACTACTTCTAAAGCTATTCTCAAACAATAGGAGCTTCATTTTATCCCAAAAGCACAGAATCCAGAAATTCTTTGAATTGAACATTCTTGAGGTCTCTAAATGATATCAGAAGTCTTATCAAGCTTTACAGTCAACTTTGCAAATAAATTAGAGAAACAGAAGTTCGTTTACCACTTAACAGATACTCCCAGTCTAGTTTCTCTAGACTATTTTACTTAATAGCCTGCCTTCAGTTTTCTAACATGAGCAGTCTCAGACCTTTGGCTGTCTTTGGGTATGACGTCCTCCAGGATCTTAATTTTTTCATATGGAATGTTATGTACCCTATTATATATCCTATTATTTTACTTGTCCCATTTCCCAATAAGTGCCCTTGGAGAAGTGCTAAAGTTCTGCAGGTTCATTTAGGAAAACTGCATTTTTCTCTTATAGAAATTCTTTCTTCAGCAAAATAATTTAATTTGCTTTATATGATATATATCAGTATATACAATAGTAAAAAGAAAAAGAAAAGAGGAAGGGAGAAAGTCTCTGAAGACAACCAATTTCTTCAGTATATGGATGAGGACTAAAAGCCAAGATATGCTTTTGACTGAGACAAGTCAGTAGCATATAAATGAAATTTATGTACTTAAAATCTTTGATTTTGTCAAAAGACAAGACAGGTAATAATTTCATAGTGTTTTGAACATCAGTTAGTTGCAGGAAATAAGGAGTGCAGGAGATAAGCTTGAAAGAGCTGGGTCAAATATGAGAAACTGCAGGGATTCTCTGAAGTTATTCAGGAGCGCAAACCTTTTGGATCCAAAGGATGTAGATAAATTAGACAGAACCTCCTGCATATCTAAGAACAGTCAGTGCAGCTGCCTCCTCCTTCACCCTTCCCCCCC
>VWZZ01007432.1:39283-100185 GCA_013399095.1 Psophia crepitans | reverse complement strand
AAGGCAGCTAAAGCAGAAAATGGGTGGTCTGGAATTGTTTTAATAGCAGTCTGAGAAATTGCTATAGCACCTACCCAAACTTTTGCCTTTCCTGGCTTTAAATTTTTCATTACTTCATAATAGGGGCCACATCCAGGCACCATGAAATGGAGTACAACGTTTGAAGGATGTGTTCCAGCCTTAGTGATAATTGTTTGTTCAATTTCTGTGCCCTAGCCAAAGACTGTAGAAGGTTATTCTGTCCTCTAAAATTGCTTAATTTGGCTATGACAACTTACCTAAGAAAATAGTCTGCAATCACTAGCAAAGATTGATAGGTATGAGCACTTCAGCTTCCAAACCTTAAGATGTCATGCCATTTGGGCCTTTATTACTACTATTTATCTTATTTATTATCTGGATCAATTTTATTTAAGACCAAGACTCTGAATGAGACACTATCACTTCAGAATGGCATTTTCTCAGAAAGCACACTTCTGAAAAAGGTCAAGTGGACTGAATCATGAAGAATTTGGCTTTTTTCCCTACATGACTTACATAAAAAATAATTAGAAATGGCAGCTCTAGATTGTTAGGAAACAACTTCATTCCAGACACAATCAATTCAAGTGCATGGCTGAAAATAATAAAACAGGAAAGAGTTGATAAATCTTTTTGTCTCTGTTTTGCTCTATACTTATATTATTCCCATTGTTTTCACAGAACTTTGAAACCGAAGAGGACTGTTGTGATCATCTCATCCAACGGGTCACAGAATTTCATTAACAAACTCCTGCATCAGACCTGGAATTCCTACTGAGCATGAGTAGGTGCCATTCAGGCAAACACTTAATCTTGGTTCAAACACTTTGAATGATGGAATATCCTTCACAGTCACGGTAAATTACTCCAGCTGCTAGTCATTCACACTTATTTCTCATTTGACCTTGTCTAGAATCATGTCCAGTATTTTGTTGCACTTTTCCCTGCTAAAGTTTCAGATCTTTTCTTATTTTAAACTCATAAGTTCTCTTAGGTGATGGGAAATCTATCCTTAAACATTTATGGATAAGATAGATAGCTTTAGGTCTTTTTTGTGTGAAACCAATTTTTTAGGTGACCAGTTCTACCTGTTGGGACTTTTTGCTACAGTATTCTAGAAAACAGCCTTATTTTGAATAGCATTACAGTCACTGGCTGTAAATCTATCCCCAAAGATGGCTGGAAATTCTTTCAAAATCAAGTCATAAATGTCTCAGAAAAATACTTGTGACACTTCTGTTTCACTCAATACTATCAAAAAGAACAAATATTACTAGCTATTTTTTCTTGCTAGATGCCATAGTAAGATTTCAAAGTGACAATAAGGATCTTATATTTTTCATTGGTATTGTTGAAAATATCAATAATAGACCATTTATTTTAGATTTGCCTTAAGCAATATCAAAGACAATAACTTTTCAATAAATATGGCCCACTTACCAAGATCAAAAGGAATGCATTACAAATGCACTACATCTATTACAAAGAGGCATGGAATTCTGCCAAACTACACTGATTTACATAAGCCCATCGTATGACCTAGAGCTTTCCTTCTCAGTGATAAAGTAGATATGTTCAAACTTACTCTTTTACAGCTGCTGGACTCTCCTGCATTTATTGAAGAGTAGAAATCTCACCATATTAAAAAGAATTTTAATTTAAAATAAGAGCTGATCTGTTTTATGTATCTCAAAACTATTAAATGCTTTTGCTGTTCTCATTTTTGAAATTAAAATCACTCTCTATATCACAGATAATTAAATGCAAATCATCTGATGATACAGCTATGCAATCAATCTTGAAAGAGCAATGAAAAAAAGAATAACCAAAAATAACCCTGAACACTTATAACAAATCAGGAAAAGGTTTTAATTTGGTATTTATTTAAAAAAGAATAAAATTAGTTGTTTACATATACATATGTTATTACAAACTTTGAATTATAAAATACAGCTGTGTTTCAAACTTACAAAAAAAACCAATTATTGTTTTTGGTTAGCTGATAAAATGAGAAGATCGTTCTCTTTGTTAAGTCCTGCTAAAGGCTTTTTCTTGTTCACAAAAAGGTCTTGAATTCAAGAGGCTTATAGCTACCTGCATGCAGAAAGGCTTGTCAGACAGAGGTCACAGGCAACTGTGAAAAACATGTCTCAAAATTCCCCTTTTTGTTACTGCAAAGAAGATGTAAGAAATATTTTAATATTTGATATAAAATATCCATGTGTCTATATAACATGCATACACATACTTTATATGCATATACACACATACATAATCTTCCTAATGAAAAAGAAAGTATTGAACTCTCAACTCCTCAATGTGAGGTGGATTCGTGAATGAGGAGATTATTGCACAACAGAAACAAACCTCACCATCTTCCAGCTGTAATCTCTGCAGTTTCATCCTGAAGGTCTGTGCCCTGAATTAGGGTAAGACATGAAAATGGTATTAAATTGACCAAGGATGATCAAACTGAGGCACTCCAGACATGCAGAGAAGCAGAACCCATAGTTGCCTGAGAAAGTTTCTCAGTTGAGATTGTAGGTACTAGGTGAGAGATTGGTGGAAGTTTTGGGGTTTGCACTGAGGCAACTCAAAAATCCTTCTGTGCATACAAATCTAGGAACTTTCACAGCTCCAGAGCATTATAACTGAGTCTTCATATGTATATAAGCAGAATTTGTGTGGATATTATGGATATTTTACAATCCTAGCATACTATATGATGGCAAGACAAAAACTAGACTTTTTTTACAGAAAGTAAAAATAATGGCAATTAGATTAAAATATAACTTTTAGACATGAGTATATGCATACATCTGCAATTATTGCATATACTTATGAAAATATTATGTAAAACTTACATGAATGGTATAGATTATGTAACATGAATTTGATCAGAATTTTAAACATAAGGGTATTGAAATGACTGCTTTTGATACGGTTGAAAAATCCAACCACTTACAAAAAATAGTTGCTACAATGGTTTCTGGGAAAAACCTAATACTGTGCTAATCAAAATACAGATTCAAAAACATTTTCCAAATTGCATATGATTTGAAGTTGAAACAAAAAATGAAAATGTTAATGTATTTTGAAATTTCAAAATTTTATTTGGAAAGTTTTATTTTTATCTCCCTAAGTATAATAACCAATAGTATTTCCCTTTTTCACTTTCACCAAGAATTCCAGATTGCAATTTTTTCCCCTTGTTTTTTGCAAGTTCTCACAGTGAAAAGTATTAGATTATACTTTTACTACACGCCCAGAAAAAAAGTCCAAATTTCATCTGAGTCAATATAACTTTTACGAACAGTGGAGAATAACCTGGAAGATAACAGTGACTGTGACTTGTACTACCTCTGATAATTTGTTGCCACGACCTCACCTTTCATCTCTGTGGAACAACAGTGTCTCCTGGTGGTCAACTAGTAGTGAACGTCAGGCAACTATTTTTTCAAAAAGTATTTGACTCCATTTCAGTTGCTATATATAAAGGTACTATCATAATAAATAATCTTGTTTAAATTGTTGCCCTGGGAAGTCATTTTATTGAAAATTCATTCAAGTATTTTAGATACCTGGAATTAAATATGTACTTACATACTTGGGAAGTAAATAGCTTCTTTGGGAAAAAATGATTAAGAAAAGCAAACTTGCTGTGCCTGTGGTCTCACCCTTCCTTGATTATGACCCAAATGCTCTTTGCATCCCCCTGGTCAAGGATGTACTGATTAGATGAATTAACAAAACAAAGCAAACAAAACAAAAACAAAACAAAACAAACAAACACAAAATTTACTTGTGCTGAGTCTTTAAACATTATTCACGTGCACTTGGTATGTGCACTGCTTTCAGTTAATGGGAAATTTCAGTCCCTTGTGAAATGCAATGCTTTCTAAGTCATTTTAATTCCTTCCATTTCATTTTCTTCACTACACACACAAAAAGAGAAGAGAGTAAATGTCTCCCTATCTTCAAATTCAATTTGAGACATTTTACTTGATGAAACGTATATTTGCGTAAACATTTCTCATGGGAGTGGCATCTAAATTTGCATTGTAGAACTTAACAGCCATTTTATAACCTTCTATTCTATTCATTGATCTCTGGCTGCTGTGTATTATCTAAGTAATTTCCTATTCATATGTAGCATAAATTGTAAACAATATAAGTTTCTACACCTTATATACAGAGATTCAGTAGTACAAAAATATTGCGAACTATATACTGTTACTTGTAAATATGTCTGATAGACAAAGTACAAAGTTCAATGAAACTTAGAAAATCTTTCTTGCATGGCAGGGTTACAGACTGAAATGAAGTTTTATTTAACATTTAATTATTTTGCTGTGCAAAAAGAATATACCAATAAAATACCCAAATGGGTATATGGAGTTAGTAAAATACAAAGCTAGTAGTATTCTAGCATCTATGAAGAACATAATGCAGAACAGGTAAAGAAAGATGTGCTCCTTCAGAATTACAGAGAAGCATAGATTTTTGCCATCAATAATTAGGAAATAATTATTCAGAGGGCTGAACTCATTTTCCAGAAGTTTTATTTTTTATGCGTGCTTCTCTTTTTCTTCTTTTTCAGTGACTATATATATATATATAAAATTATTATACCAAGTTCTACAGCTTCAAGCAGGTGGAGACATGCTTGTATCAGAAGCCTCAAAGCTGACAGAGAATGACAAGCAACCAAGTATTACTGAGCTTAAGTGACGCTTCTTGAATTGACACACTAGAACGTATTGTCAAGGCACAGAAATATCGTACATTCTGAACTTGTTAAATATGATGAAAGGTGGTACTTGTATTTGTTCTTGGAAATGTTATGCAGTAGAAGACTTACTGTGCTGGAAAGCAAAAATTTGGGGATGCTCAGATCATGAGTTTTTCTGTTTTACATTGGTCCCATTTTTACTAGAGTTGTGATTATAAAGAGAGATTGGTTTTGTTATTAAAGCCTTGTGTAAGAGTTTACTTCTTTGAATATTGAGGCTTTTTCTGAAGAACGAGGTGCCAATGTCTACAGGTTTCAATTCGAACAAATTCTTCTCTAAAAAGTAACCCTTCTAATGTCTTTGGCAACACAACTTCTGTACAGCTCCTTTCCCCCTTGCTTGCATGAGAGGTTATTCTCTTCTTACAGGTGAAGTGACGTGAATTAACTGTGGCCAAGATAACATAACTTGTTGATAGGGCAAAGAAGATTATGCAGTGTCTCCAATGCAATTTTTACAAAGAAAATGAATTACTGTATTAAGAGCCATTTAGCTGCTTTGATGCAAGAAAGTGTAATGATAGAGTTTTCCTTATCTATATATATCAGCCATTGAATGACTCTCAGAGGGGGCTCATGCTATTCTTTCACACTTCAGCAACAGCTGTTACCATGAAGGCAGTACTGAGAAGAATGGTGGGCTGCATTTTTCTAACTCCATCACTGCCTGTAAAATGGTTCAAGAAGTTAAAAAAAAAATTAAATTACTAGTTTACAGATGGTGCAAGATAGAGTGTCACAAAAAGAGTCGAATAACACAACTTCACTTAACATAGGACTGGCCCATTTCTATTTTGACTATTAGGAAAACACTTGATAATATCAATCAAAAGCTGTTGCTGTACAGCAGAAAGGCATCATCAGTCATTCCATTTTTGTCAGTTTTAGCTGCAAACAGGTAAAGTGCTTATCAATAAACTCACAAGGTTTAAGAAATGTCTGTATTTTGGGCATGACTCCCATGGTATTCAAGTTGCCAAACAGAACTATTACTTACAAGTTAAGATAGCCTTGTAGAAAATGTGACTGACTTGCAAAACTGTCTAAAATCGACAAAACTCAAGTGGATGAATTTACCAGGGATTTACCTTTAAGTATGTACATTAAAACATGTCTGTTTCCTTCAGTTTGGGAAAGCCAACTAAAGTTTTTCTATTGATCACAATCTATCTTCAGCTGCATGCACCGTTAGTGAGCAAATGAGGTGACACACTTAAATTTAGAGTGAGTGAGAATAAATACAGCAAGGGATATCTGTAGTTCACAAAAGAAAAGGGAACAAAGGAGAAAAAGGAAGACATGTCTGAAACTATTATGATGAACCTATCCTAGGAGATGCATATGAACAATAAGAATTCTTTCAGTATTTCTATCACTTGGCCAGAACAAGTCCGCATCAAAGCCTTGGAACAAAATGCACTCACAAAGCCAATGTTGCTGTAGAGGGAATTGGAGTAATAGTGCAGATACTGAACAGCTGACATTTTAAAAGTTTAGTTTTCTCTTCAGTACACATAGTGTTTATCCATCTGGTCCAGAAAAAAAAAGACAGTGATAAGCTAAGTCACTACTTTTAGATGGCCTGAGAGAAGGCGCAGTGACAATTTCCCATCTAATTCTCAGTTGCTGTGACACTGTGAGCATGAACTGTGTCATCTGTTACAGCTTTATGTACAGGCCAGATTTACAATAAAAAGCTCAACACCTCTGTTTCTGAGGCACCAATCTAAGTGGACAGTTGCCTTTGAAAAATATCTGACCATGACTACTTTACTGATAGTGGCTGCAGCACGATCACACTTGACACTAAGTGCAGAAGCTGTTTTCTTGAAAACCTAGTCTTTGTGAACTTTGAAATTCACCTAAAATTATTTTAATATGGCTCTGGAACTTACAGGTGCAAGCTGTCTTGCATCTGGTCAGACTTGCAGAGGGCTAGAGCAAGTATGTGATTCTACAGGATAAGAAATCAGGTACGAGAGACAGAGAATGTATATAATGGCATCAAGGTTTGTCTGTTACAGTCCCTGCTCAGGTCAAAGGAAGATGAAAAAGGACAGCCTTTACAACCCTGGCTCAGGGTATAACCCCTCTGTAGCCTGCAGGTACTTTACCCTACAAATTAAATCCTCCACTGATAAAAATTAGTAAATATACTTGGTTGTAGTGGATCTATGCTAGTCGATTTCATCTGAAAGACTGATATGAAACTTTAAGAAAGTGTGATTTGCAATTTTTCAACAGGTTTAATTGAATCTAAAATTCAATTTGTTCATACTATCTGTAACCTTTAAACAATCAATGGCTATACAATTTCAGTAATGACTCTTTAAAATTAGAATTATTGAAAAGGCTTACAAGCAGTGATAAACAGAGTAAGTTGGTATTGACTGACCAGTGGAAGACATTGATTTGAACTGTAAACAAGTATTACGCTAGAAGAATTGTATTAGCGTACACCTTTTTGCTGCTCTTATTCTGAGTCACCTGTAAGCAGGTTCATGGTATTTATTTGATTATCATTTTAATAGGCTTTTAATAGCTTGAGCAGATTTATGGCTGAGGAAACATGAAAGTCTGAAAAACATCTTGTAAGATTTGCATTAGATAGATTGTGAATGCTTATGATTTACTGAACAAATATTCTTACCATATAAATGTGTTTATACTGTGCCTGCAAATGACTTTTCTCAGTATAAGAGTTGTATACATCCTTTTCATCTAGATACTATGTTCCACCCTTACTTTAGCCAAATGAGAGTTTGGTACTGATATTTATGAAGCATGCAGAGTATGTATGCCTATGCACATGCTGTGTGTGTGCATTATTTGAGAAAAGCAAACTTGAAAATTGCTTCCAGTTTCAGTCAGGAAAAATAGAATAATATTCTACTTAATCTACAATTAAATATATTGTTGTTATTATATCAAATGACACAGCAACATAAAACAAAGAACTAAGGAATCAGAATTTCAGTAATAGGCACTGTTTAAACACAGACAATGGTTCTCGCTGCATCAATGGGCTTTTAATCTAAATGTGACAGGTGAAGACACAGAGTGACTAATGTTGCAGCAGAAAATGCATTGATACTTTCTCAGTCTAACTTTAATTGGTAGGTAAGCAACTAAATGGGGTAAAAAGGGAAAAATACAGCAAGACTATTGCACGTAATAGATAAAACTATGTAGATCATGAATAAGAGAATGAAAAGAGAGAAAAGATGAACAAACAGCAAGTCAGCACAGGTTAGAGAAAACTCAGTAAAACCTAAGTTCTGCAAATAAGAGGATCAAAAGTTCCTGGCAGACTTAGGATCCTACCCTTCACATCTGCTACAGCAGTCTTTGCTTTGGCTGCTGTTCATCCCTCCTCTCATCAGCATGGATCTGTGTTGCTAATTCTGTACTTGCACTGCGTGTAAGTCTCTTATCGATGTCAGTGGAAATGTCAAGCATGAAATGTGTTAAGTGTATGCAACAGATTTGTACCGAGAGGAAAATTTTGTCCCGGTTTTGTCTTCAGGCTTAATGCAGATCTGACCTTTGGAAAACGTGTTTGAAGCTGGGTGCTTGTAACAAAGTTCAAGTTATGTCTTTTAAGGAGCTGACTGTCATCTCTGACTGACTGCATACGCATCACTGAGACACACATTTCTTAGAGGGAGTTTGAGCCCTCATGGTCTGTCATTTGGCAGACAGAGGATCTAAAACAGTTAAAAGGCATCACAGTTCTTCTATATTTACTGGTCTCAGTAGGAGCAGAACACTTTGCAAAGTCCAGAAACTGGGATGTAAATATCTAAATGGTAGCTGGCCTTTTTGAAAAATGAGATCACTTATTTAACTTACATAAAACCTAATGGCTGCAAATCTGGTTTTCTGCGGATTTGCTCAAAGTTTAAGAAAACGGTATTAATAATACCTGACAGCTCTGTATTTTTCTTTCTTTACACATCCTTTTTTAAAAGATCATAAGGCTTTTTTCCTTTTTCCTCCCGTTTCTATGCTGAATATACACCAGTGTAATGCAACACAATTTGATAATATGCTCACAAATTTGTATTTGTCCACTGTAAGAAATTCTATTCTGTTGTATTTACAAAACAGAAAGATTTGTCTTTTGCAAGTTCTCCCTCAATTGCACTTCTGGAAAACACAGTGAAAGAGTTTTTCTGTTGCCAAACTGATTAAGGAGCATAACTGATACCAAATTTTAAAGTTTATACTCTCTACAACATGTTATGGAAGAAGCTGATGGGTCAAAAAGAAGTTGCCTTACAAAGAGAATGAAGATACTACTTGGTATGCAGACATGATTTTTCTCATAAGGATTCCAAGCATCACGTCAGCTTCATACAAAACTATTTCCAGTGAGAGCGACAAACACTCCAGTGTAAGTTTTATTGTTTATCCGCATCTATCACCCATGCATACACATATCCACACAAACATACAAATGGATGAGGATACTTGGAAATCTGAAGATCTTGATTATTATTTTTTTGCAGGTATGTTTTTATATTTCTAATGTGAGAGCATCCTTACACAAAAAAAAGGGGGGATAGTCTTTCAAAATCTCAGATGTGAGAGCAATGCACATTGAACAACAATATTTCTGCTCTGGTGAGTATTGGCAAAGGTTGGACATGCTGGTGAGACATGAGATATCTCTCTTTTACAAACACATGGAAGAACATGTTCTAGAAACCAGGGATCACAAAATCCTGGGGACAGAAACTACAGAGACCAGGTACCTCACAAGAGAACCAAGACAAGTGACAGTGGTTCAGAAGCTGTAAACAAAATTCTCTAAAGCTTCTTCTCTGAGGGTAGCTCAAAAAAGGGAACAAGGCAGTCAGGAGATCAAGGCCCAGAAACATCCCCCCACCTATGGATGGGAAGGCACCAGGTGAGAGGGAGCCAGGAGAGGGCTTGGAGGGTGCCTTCCCCCATGCTCAGGAGCACCTCAGAGCTCCAGCCCTTGATCCCAGGTCTGAACCAGCCCACTGTCCTGGCAGCTTCTTCAACTGGACATTGCCTGACACAGCCCGCCCAGGCCCTGCCCCCTGCCCCGCTCAGCTCACTGCAGTGTGGTGGGACTGTGCCCACTAGGGCAAAGAGAGGAGGCCATGGACCTTCTGGCCTGCAGGCATCTGCTGACCCATGGTCTGTGACTCATGCTGGACCCTAAGCTGTCTATCTGTTTATCTACCTATCATAAAGTAGCTATGCTCTTGTTCTTTTAAATCATATTGTTTTTATTGCTTATGAATTTTCAAACCACTTCATATTTACTGTCAAAATTACTCTGAATCTCCACATTCACCTGAATACTCTCAAAAATAATTATTCATCTGAACACTTACTTTGTAAATACCTTGACTGGTATTCAGAAGTAGTACTTTATTACTTTCCTGCTTCAGAAGCTGGAGTCATGCAGTTAAGGTCTAGAAGCTATCCTTGATGATCTGGATGATCAATCATACAGGACTCTAGGAAGGCAAGGCAGACCAACAACTGAAATCAAAACAAACATAATCCTGTACTTGTAATGCA
This sequence comes from Psophia crepitans, assembly GCA_013399095.1. Lineage (NCBI taxonomy): Eukaryota > Metazoa > Chordata > Aves > Gruiformes > Psophiidae > Psophia > Psophia crepitans. The sequence continues at coordinate 89,813 of VWZZ01007432.1, read as the reverse complement.
CAGACACAGAAGTTTGCATTTCAGAGACAAAACCTTACACTGCCTTTTTGATGTTTGCTAAAATGCTACTCAACATTCCAGGTTTGGTATGTTTTATAATTGCAGTTTTGTCATAGAAACCTCCTATTTCCATGGAATTGTTTGCCAGAATCTAATCTTTCATTTAAATAAAAAATGTTGATATTTATTACATTTGGACACCTGGATATGCAGAGACTCTACCTGCATTAGTAGGATTTTTCCTTTCAGGCAATACAGGTGCAGACAGCAAGAGCTATACTCTTCTATGGCAAAACCACTCAAATGTCAACAGCATATAACTAGCCAAACCCAGGACAATAGATGCAGTGTTCTATCCTGGAAATAGCCTGAAAAAATGGCTCTAGTAGGTGCAGTGTGTCCTCTTCATAGAAATAGTATATTAACTGTGAAATATTGCTCTGGTTTCAGCTGAGAGAGAGTTAATTTTCTTCACAGCAGCCAGTATGGGGCTGTGTTTTGGATTTGTGCTGAAAACAATGTTGATAATACAGAGATGTTTTTGCTGTTGCTGAGCGGTGGTTACACAGAGCCAAGGCCTTTTCTACTTCTCACGCTGCCCCGCCAGCACAGAGGCTGGGGATGCACAAGAGGCTGGGAGGGGATACAGAGAAGACAACTGACCCAAAATGACTAAAGTGATATTCCATACCATATGATGTCATGCTCAACATATAAAGCTAGCAGAAGGAGAAGGAAAAGTATGTTTTGAGTAATGGTGTTTGTCATCCCATAACATGTGACAGAGCCCTGCTTTCCTGGGGATGGCTGAACACCTGCCTGCTAGTGGAAAGTAGTGAATGAATTTCTTGGCTTGCTTTGCTCATGTGTGTGGCTTTTACTTTACTTATTAAACTGTCCTTATCTCAACCCATGAGTTTTCTCATTTTAACTCTTACAATTCTCTCCTCCTATCCCACAGTGGGTGGAGTAAGTGAGCAGCTGTGCGGTGCTTAGTTGCCAGCTGAGGTTAGAATCATAGAATGACTTGGGTTGGAAGGGACCTTAAAGATCATCTGGTTCCAACTCCCCTGTCATAAGTTAAACGACAACAAATTGAAAGATGTAATTAATAAATCTATATGGATTTCACTACTGCTTATGCAATTTGGATCATAAAGTCAAGATATTAACTCAGGCCCTAGATACTCTTATGTTGCTGGATGTAGAGAAATCTACCACGGGCTGATGTCCAAGTACAGAAAACTGTAGCTTAAAGGCTGTCAAGAGGGCAGATTAACAGTTTCTACATGATTTTGTAACACATTAAATGTATGGAAAACATTGAATAAATTTATTTTAATAACATAAGAATGTAATTTAAAAAAAAAATCTGGTCATAAAATAAATCTTTGGGAGATTTGCAAAGCCTATTGTAGAATTTAATGTTTTCTTAAATTTCCTTCAATAAATTTTCCTTAATTTTAAAAAATACTGAGTATTCACAGTGGAGTAAACCACAATATGAAGGAAGTTGCTCCTCTTCTTCATTCCCCTCTCTCAGTGTAAGTTATATGGTGGGGTGAGACAAGCCCCTGGATTATACTCTGTGGATTGTTACACAGAGTCTCAATTCTAGGGCACTGGTCCCAAAACTGGGAGTGGAGTGAACTTCAGCTCTGAAGCTTGGTGCACATGGACTAAAGAGTTCATGCAGATGGATGTGAACTTGTGCAGATGGAAGGATCACTTGACACAAAATGTCCTTGGCTAAAGCATGAATTCAGTGTTCAAGATAAAGACTGAATGGATTGTGTTCAGCCTAAGTGAGCTCCAGGCAATGTCTTGGGTCAGATTGAAACATCTGAGCTTCATGCTAATTGATTGACACAGTAACTGGGTTTAGGAAGCAGAATTCATCTGTTTCCAACCCTAACAAAACTGTTGGTTAGTGAGGCTTGCTTTCTGTTTTTGCAAAGAGCACAGCTTTAAACATGAATAACAAAATCCAAATTAATCCACCACTCTAAAAAAATATGTAACGATGCTTGATGCAGTACCCAGATGTTGAAATGTCTTTCACCATCTTCAAGAATTTTTCTAGTCACTTTGCTATTGTTGCCAGGGCCCTGAGGACAATGATAGGCCTTAATAACCCATCCCAGCTTCACCTGGGACCTTTACCCACACCCTCTGCCTATGGGCCGAGAAGCCCTATTTCAGTGCAGGCCTGGGCTCTCAGCTCTTTCTTGAGCTGAGTTGTAGGTACACCTGTCTCCAGCCCTCTCTATGGCTGTACTTCATGGTGGGACCTTAGCTGTAGGTAGCTGGGCTCCAGTCCTGTCTTCTGGATGGACTTCTTAGACATGTGCTGTAACTCCAGTCTTGTCTCTGCCCCCATCTTATGTTGCTCCTGACTGGACTGCCTGGATGTATCCTGGCCCTGGTTTGCTGTACTCTTGATGTCCTCCAATACTAGCACCTGGTTTTTCCTGCCATGTTCAGGTACTGTGGGACAGCACCCACTGGTGAGGGTACTGCCTGTGCTGGGGGACCTTTAGCTCTTGGTTCCCCCTCCATTGTGGGGCAGCCCTACTCTTTCTGCTCCTTGAAAAATGTAGGAAAGGGGGGACACAGCTAATATGTTTTTGTCAGGAGTACCTAGGACAAGGTGTATGCAGCAAACTCACTGAATGAAGTAGGTAGAATGAGGGTCTTGTCAGGGGGAGGAACGAAGTGCTGAGCTGCTCAGCCTTGCAGGTACAGTGACAGTTCTGTTATGTGTGCTGGCAAAGATGCCAAGGAGACTTGGCATGCTTTTAAGTCCCAAAACCTCTCCTAAGCCCTGTTGGGGATCTGTGTCCCCACCCAATGGACACACGGTGACAGCAGCAGTTGTGCAGAGTCTGTTTCTCCCTGTATTTCTGTCATGATAGAGTACCTATCTTAGCATTTGGAGTTATGATTTTTTTAATATTATTACTACTTCCTCAAATGTAGTTTAGGACTAACAGTGAATACTGTCAGCCAGTGTTTTGTCTCTGACTACCACCCATCTGCACAACCTGTTTGCAGGCAGCCTGCCCAGATTTGCCTGGCAAATAATGGCAGACATAAGTACTGAGATATCTTCTACACATGGGATGGTCTCGCTGATCTGGACACTACTGACAGAACAGAAGGAAAATTTGCTGTAGTGTGCAGGCACAGGCTGCTCCTTTTGACCTTCCCAGGCAGAAAATACCTGTGGCTATTTCAACATAATTAACAAACACAAAAAACCACCCCTTCTTGCACTCCTTTTTCAGTCTTGCCTTCGTGCTACCTTGAGTACTGGAACCAAACATTAGATAATTTAACCACAAGTCCCTAAAAAAAAATATTATTTTCCTTGTAGAATAATTTAAACATAAATTTTATGCCCACATTTTCATGGATGAGACATTTCAGTATGATGATTTCCATCTTAATGGCTTAATCAAACTATTTTTAAAGATAACATCATTTCTTATTCATCTGAACTACTTACTGAGTACAAAATAGCTGTGCAATTCATTATTTTATATTTCTGGAGAAAGATGGGAGTCTGGTATGTATTTTTTTAGGAGAGTTCTTTGCTGGAAAAGTGAACAGTGTTTTTGAATTCTAGTCATAGGATTTAATCTTCAAAGTCTTTTTGTGTTCTTTTATCACTTTGTCCTCCAATAACAGACTATTTTGTGTATATATATTTATCTCTACAGAAACAAGCTTCAAAGATCACTGGAAATTATTTTAGCAATATCTCAGAAGGTGGCCTCTAACAGCAATTTTTATTACTGTAAGGGATGCTATAAAATAGATTTTTGCCTTGTGTCTGTTCCCACAATTAATTCAGGCGGTTCTCTGTCAGGGACAATTATATTTTTACTTCTTTATCCTCTAACCTACTCCTTACTGGTTCCCTCCTATCTCACAGGAGTCATAAGCCTTTGGGAAAGAGTCTTCTAACAAAATTTAATGGTATCTGCCATTTTTTTAAATGAGTTCAAGTGCATTGTATCATAAAGAATGGAAAAGATGCATCATTGTTTTTGGTACTGAAAGACCAGAACAACCCAAATAACCTGAGGATTAATTGCACTAAATTGTTTTACTTTGCTAATGGAGATTGTTCACAGAAGTATAACTGGGTATGTGGTAGGTACCAGGTCTGTTGAGACTTGGGGGTTTCTTCATTTGGGAAACCACAACTTAAAAGCTCTAATTCAGCAAAGTATTTTAGTACTTTAAGCCTATATTTAACCAATTTGCTTCACGGTTTGCTAGGAAATTTTTGGTGCCTAAAACTAGGAACATGTTCCCAAATCTAGGAAGTGAATGGCTTTATCAAAGTCCCATAGCAAACTTGTCACAGCCTTAGGAACTGAATTACTACCTCCTTATTATGAATCCAATACCATGACCTTAAATTAATTTCTTTTATGGACATTTGGATAGCAAAATCTTGGTCTCTTTAGTTCTTGGTCTCTTGGCTTCTCAGGTCTACACTGATGGCAGGATCACAGATTCCAGCAGACAGGTCCATTCGTCTTTTGTCTGTGCTGTCTTTCAGCATTTTTATCAGAGTCAGTTTATTTTTGGTATCTGACTGAGAGCAAGTGATTGCACTAATCAATTAAAGTAGATTTAAATAAATATAATGGATATAGGCTCTTCCAAGCCTATTGAGACAAAACAGAAAAACCAAGGAGATATTTTTTTATCAGGTAGTCTGATATGCTACTGAATAGGGAGACAATTCATATTTTAGCTTGTATTTTAGTTGATCTGGATGTACACAGATACCTTAATGATGCTATTTCACTGAAGGTTTGCTAAACAGAACTGGTCTATTGGGTTTGTGCTTGGGAATTTTGGGGGACTTTGCAACCTGGAAATGAGATGAGCCGAAACTAATTTGTAATGGCAGAGAAAGTGTTGCTCTTAATGAGTACCTAATGTATGAGCCATAACTTGTTTACCTCATGCTTTTGGTGGGGAGGAAATGAGGGACATTTAGTACAAATTAAACTTCTCACAAGCACATCACTGGGAGAAGTGAATTTCTACCTCCTGATGCTGATCTTCTTCTATCACTTATACTGGTGATGTAAGGACCACACCTGAACAAAAGGACAATTTATGTTATTGCAAGCTATCCTGCACTTGTTTACTTTGTTGAAGTTTGCACCTGATTCACTTTGGGTAGAAAGGTACTTACCATGCCACATTTTATATAGTAAATCTTACTGTAAACAAGATGTGACTAGAAATATATTACAAATTCTGTGAGTAGAGATTCTGCTTCAGAATTCAAATTACTCTTTCAAAATAGTTATATAGCATGCTGTTGTAAGAGATAGGCTGAGATTCTCAATGCAGCCTTTGCATCTGTCTTCAAATAGTCGAACCAGTTGTCCTCGGGGTACTCAGCCTCCGGACCTGGAAGTCTGAGGCAGGGAGCAGAATAAACCCCCCACAATTCACGTTGAAACAATTAGAGAACTACTGCTCCACTTGGAGTGCCACAAGTCCATGGGGCCGGATGGGATCCACCTGAGGGTGCTGAGGGAGCTGGCGGATGCGATTGCTGAGCCGCTTTCCATCATCTATCAGCGGTCATGGTCAACGGGAGAGGTCCCAGGTGACTGGAGGCTTGCTAATGTAATGCCCCTTCATAAGAAGGGTCGTAAGGAGGATCCGGGGAACTACAGGCCTGTCAGCCTAGCCTTGGTGCCAGGGAAGGTCATGGAGCAAGTCACCTTGAGGGCAATCACATGCCATGTCTGTGACAACAGGGGGATCCGGCCCAGCCAGCATGGGTTTGTGAAAGGCAAGTCCTGCTTGACCAACCTCATCTCCTTCTATGAGCAGGTGACCCACCTGGTGGATGAGGGAAAGGCTGTTGATGTAGTCTACCTAGACTTCACCAAAGCCTTTGACACGGTCTCCCACAGCATTCTCCTGGAGAAGCTGGCGGACCGTGGTCTGGACAGGTACACTCTTCGCTGGGTTCATAACTGGCTGGATGGCCAGGCCCAGAGAGTGGTGGTGAATGGAGTGAAATCCAACTGGCAACCACTCATGAGTGGTGTTCTCCAGGAGTCAGTGTTGGGGCCCATCCTCTTCAACATCTTTGTTGATGATTTGGATGAGGGAATTGAGTGCACCCTCAGTAAGTNGAGGAAAAGGACCTGGGGGTGTTGATTGACGCTTGCCTGGACATGAGCCGGCAGTGTGCCCAGGTGGCCAAGAAGGCCAACGGCATCCTGGCCTGTATCAGGAATAGTGTGGCCAGCAGGAGCAGAGAGGTGATTGTCCCCCTGTACTCAGCTCTGGTGAGGCCACACCTCGAGTACTGTGTCCAGTTTTGGGCCCCTCACCACGAAAAAGACATCGAGACCCTGGAGCATGTCCAGAGAAGGGCAATGAAACTGGTGAAGGAGGTGGAGCACAGGTCTTATGAGGAGTGGCTGAGGGAACTGGGACTGTTTAGTCTGGAGAAGAGGAGGCTCAGGGGAGACCTTGTTGCCCTCTACAACTACCTGAAAGGGAGTTGTGGTGAGCTGGGGGTCGGCCTCTTCTCACAGATAACTAGTGACAGGACAAGGGGGAATGGCTGCATGTTGCACCAGGGGAGGTTTAGGTTGGAGATGAGAAATTTCTTCTCGGAAAGGGTGGTCGGGCATTGGAACGGGTTGCCCAGGGAGGTGGTGGAGTCACCATCCCTGGGTGTGTTTAAAGAAAGGTTGGATGTGGTTCTTATGGACGTGGTTTAGTGGGTAATAGGTGATGGGGGGATGCCTGGACTGGATAATCCTTGAGGTCTCTTCCAACCTTAATGATTCTATGATTCTAAGATTCTTTCACCTGCTCTTTAATAGTACTTAATAGACTTTGGTGGTATAAAACATTAATTCTTCCATATGAATACAAGGGGTTAAAAAGAAAACTGTGTCTAGTAATGTTGGGAGGCTCTGTAATAATCTTAGCAACTAAAAATAACCTCATCCTAAGCATTCTTTTCTTGGCTTCAGAGATGCTTACTGTCAAAAGAGACTCTTCATTGTTTTGTATCTGTAGAGGTACTGGTAATAAATTAAGACATCAGTACTGAGAAAAACCTTTTTGTCAAAGGACATATATTCTATATTTTTGCATTTTATCAATTTAAAACACCGTAGTTATTAATAGTGCATTTCCTTTGCAAATTGAAACCAAAACAAAACAATGCATTTTACTCGAAATCACAGTATCTTATGATAAAACCTCTGTTGTCTCTAATCTTTATCAGCTGTACGCCTACCTTATTCTGACAATCCTGGGGACAAAGCCCTTCCTTCAGAATACCCACAGTAACTCAGCTAAGCACCATGTCTCCTGTGCCCTGTCTCTGCTGGCTTTAAGCTATTTCTGAACTACTTTCTTGTTGTCCTTGCTAAGTACTCAGGTCCTACTCCTGCGAGGTGGGAACTGCTAACTCATGTCTCCTGTTGAGAAGAGAGGTGGTTTCCCAACACAGCCCCGACTATAGTTTCAAAGCAGTTTCTGGTGAGCTGGCATTTGTGATCCAGCACCTGCAGTCGTTGCACCACCACCTCAGGGTGGTGAACTCTTCCTTGCTCAGCTGAGGCTCAGCAGGAGCCAATTCTTGGGAGGCATGAGTTTCTGGGTTTGAGAGAAACACAATATTGTCCCTGGATGAAGGAACCTTCCTACACATCCTTCAAGGTGTATGGAGTGGTGTTGCTGGTACATGCTGCTGAGCTACCAGGAGTCTTCTATGGCACCTGTAATCCTGCTGCCACTTACTCCCTGCCTTGGCATGCTGACTTCCAGCTCTGCAGCTACCTGAGAAGGGAGCACAGGGCTCTGGAATAGCAGACTCTTTATTTCTATTACAGCATCTGATTATTCCAATTCTACTGGGCTTGCAAACATTTCCTAGCATGCAAGGGCTCAGTATAGGAAATAGTGTAACTGTTTGTAATTCTCATATGAGGGCTAAATATCCAATAAAGAAGAATTTTTACATTATGTAAAAGTTGGTGGTTGGGTTTTTTTTACTAGAAAAATCTCAGCAGTACTAAGGAGGCAAAGCATAGACTGAATATAGAGAGAAGTAATTGTGGTGAAGGGACAAGGGGTGGATTGTATATGCAAATTGTCCACTTTCATAGGGGATTCTGATGACATTATTTTGATTTTGGTGTGAGGAATTCTTTTTTGTTGATCTGTTTGATGTTTGTGGAAGTTGTGTGATGAATTGTTGGTATGGAGGTTACTATATTCCTTGGCAACCTGAGCAACCTGCAGTGATAAATTCTCAGCCTTACTGGTGATAACATTAATAGCTTTTCACCACTACTGTGCAGAATAAGTAGGTATGTAAATTTAGCCGGTTAGAAAGACCTTGTGAGGTGATTAATTATCTCTTGGATATTAAATTGTGATTTTCTTTAAAGGAGAATAATTAAAAAAAAATTAGAAATCGTTTTCCTCAAATGGCTAGTTTTGTACATCTGTAAGACAATTATTACTTGAGGTAAGCCTGAGAAATAAAATGTAATAAATACTATGTATAAATGAGCCTTGCAAAGTTATAAAAACATACAAAAGGCCTTAAAGATGTTGTTGCATTAACTTATGTTGAAATACATTCTCTAAGGCTGACTGAACTATGATTCATAATGTAATTTAAGAGACCATCCTGAGACCAAGCATGAAAGCTAATTTATAATTTTAATTAACACAGAAAATTCAAAGAGAAATAAAAAAAGCAGAAAGCTCATATATTTCCCTTTAAAATGAAACTGTTTTCCTTAAATTCAGCAATTTTTTAAAGGCTGATAGTTTTCTCTGTTTGTACTCTACAGCTGGCTAAATGAAGTAAATGGAGAACTTACGTTTTTGTTTGTTTCCTGGTAAACATAATCAAAACACTTCATTATTTCTCAAGTTTTTCAAATTTAAACTACTTAAATGTCAATGATATATAATAATAGAAAAAAAATCCATCATTCTGAAAGCATTTATATGGGCATGATTGTTCTGAAACCTTGGAACATCATGGGATAGTAATATTAAGAACATACATTTAAGGGAAATAGAGAAATGCTACTTGGTATTTTAAAATGTACTATTAAAACCCATGCCTTATTCATTAAGTCTAAATAACACAGCTTTTATTTACATAAACTGAGAATTCCTTTAAATAATATTTCCAGGAGTCATGATTTTAAATAAAATTTAAATATAATACAAAATAAACATTTAGTCTCAAGTAATGGCTCATTACTATATATGAGTATTTTCTGTAACTAATTACTTCACTAATTATTAATTGAATATAATTACTTTACCTAAGTGATGAAAAAGAGTTAAAATAGGATAAAAATGGGGAAGCCAGGGAAAATGTTAAGGTTTTTCAGACAGAGTCAGAGTGAACATTGTTATAAGGCCATTCCTTATATGTAGAAAATGAAGTATAGAAAAAAACTTTTAAAATTTTCAATTAGAAAATACTGAATATAAAGAACATTAAGTAGAAAATCTATTCCTAAATAAATAACTTTACAAGTCACCAATTTAATTATGATCTGCATGTATAAAAGGGTGTTAGATAGCTTTCACATAAAATATAACATTAGAAATATTTTAGATAATAAAGTTTTCTAACTTTAACAACCACAATGAGACTTATTAAGAAAAATTTGGTTAGATAGTCACAGCATGTTGACCATATAAGTATGAGAAGTTCCATTGCAGAGGAAAGATGAACCTCATTCAAGAATCTCTGGTTATATGAAGACCGTCTTAGTGATAAGCTAGCAAATGTTTTGCATAAGAGGTTTTATTGCAACATATATAAACAGGGTGCTCAAGCAATCTTGCATGAAATGGTTAGTTGTCTTATTGATAAGTCAGTAGTTCTATTGATCTGATGGTCTGAAATATTATTAACTATACTCCTTAGTGACAGAATCATTTCAGAGGGGAACTTGAGGGTAAATGTAGATGTATACTGAATTTTAAATCTGCTTGTACTTGCTTAATTTCCATTGCTGGACATTTACCAATACACGTTTTGAGATGTAAATGTGAAGGGGGAAAATCTAATATGTCATGTACAAAGGACTGACATTTAGAGGAATATCTATTTAACCTAAGCACCCTCTTATGAATATGGTATCCTGAAGCACAGGGACACGGACTATTGAACCTAAGTATTACACAAACTGAAGTTTGAATATTGGATCACTAATGTGAAACATTAGTGAGTATATTGATTAGTAGTTATTAAAGTTCGTTTTGTTGTCTGATAATGATTGGGTAATTACTTTAGAGTCAATGGATTCACATTAATCAAATGCTGAATGACCATGGGAAATGAGTAAAGATGAGTAGCCTGACTTTTATTGGTAATTATTAATTATTAGAATTTCTGGTTATTAAAATTTCTCAAAGGTAAACTAGTAAATTTATTCTAGTCTAGTAATTTCTCTACTCAATACCTTTAGCACTGTATTTGGGAAATGAAATCCAATGTTCTTCAAACAACATTAAAGTGATTTGACACAGTTCTTAAAGATATATTTTTATCAGTTGTGGGGGGGAATTGCTCACACTGTGACACTGGCAATTTAGGAAATTTTTTCTCTTAATAAAACTAATTTCCTTGAAGATCATCTCAGGTACTAGCAAGATTCCAGTGGAGAAATAATACAAGGATAGAGGGAAATGAGACAAAACTTAGGTGAAACAACACCATCTTTTATAAAAACAGAAACCTAAATCATAGTATCTTGGGAACTCATTGTGAGCTCCTGAAGACTTCATTTTTCCTTAGTCATAATCACAGAATCACCAGGGTTGGAAGGGACATCTGAAGTCATCTAGTCCAATCACCTCCCTCAAGCAGAATTAGCTAGAGCAGGTTGCCCCAGACCAAGTGTTGAGAATCTGCAGGGATGGAAACTCCACAACCTGTCTGGGCAACATGTTCCAGTGTCTGATCATGCTCATTGTAAAAAAAGCTTTTTATTTTCTAGATGTAATTTCCTATATTCCTGTTTGTGCCTATTGTCTCTTGTAATAAAACCAAAAGTGAAACTGATGCTCATCAAGAAGGCTATTATAGGTGTCATAGTTATTTAACAAAAAACTCAGAACAGACAATCATTTGACATGGAGTGTATATAAAAACTTGTTAAGAAAGAGCTCAGCGTTCTGTGCTGAATTTGGTGTTTCAGGAAAATATCCTCCACTTGCAGGAACACTACTGTAACACTTCTCAGAATCCCACTGTCACTGCAGTAAAATAAATACATCACTTCTGGACAATTATTTTAGAGCCCATTCATGGCATAGGTTTTAAAAAAAATTGCCTAAAAGACCTTTGTTTGTAAGAAAATACCTTTCACATCCAGGAAATGTATCAGCTCTCAAGTATTCTGTGAATTGCTGCCATTTTATTTGAGATGTGTTTGGACATGAACTTTAAACTAACATGCCAGAACAGGACAAGACCGACAGTAACTACGTAACTTGTGAAAGCTTGAATGCAAATAATTACTGCATAAGGTTCGTGAAAGAAATGTGATGTTAATTTTACATTTGTTAGCTACTTAACTAAATAAAATGTAGTTTTAAAACAAAGTTCTACTGTAAATTAAATAACTCTCTAAATGTGTCTCTTCCTGAGAAAAATGGCAGCATTTCTTCCCCAAGAATTCAGCTTTCTCTGCTCTGGCACCTGTTGCAGTCTCCACAGTAGCAATATCTGTTGGCTTGGAAACACTTTTGATTCCTTCTAATGTCTTTATATCCCACATAGATTGAATAGGTAGCAAAGTGAGCCCTGTACACCGCTTTAAGTTGTGCATCCCTATGGCTCAGCCTCCTTACTTCTCCTGCTGCAAGAGGAGCAATGCAGAGACGTTTACATGGACGTAGTAAAGGTCATGGAAGAACTTTTCTCCCAACCAGTGAAATTCTCATTTTAGAAATACACAGAATAACTACTGCTTGGTCAGTAGTAGCAGAAGCAAACTTTCCTGTGTTTAGGTACCTGCTTCTGCAGAGTGTGCTCAAATATGTTTAAGAATTTTGATGGTATTTTTTTCAAATTAAGGTGGAGGTAATTGTAGTCTCTAAATGTTCGCTTTCAAAACCGCTGGTAAGTAGTGTACTGAGGATTTTTCAAACTGTTAATTTATGTTCTTGAAAAGTGACATAGGTTACTGTTATACCATGGGGAAGTTATTACGGTATGGTAAGATTGATGCTTTTATGGAGACACTAGTTCTTTTGGAAAAGTGACTTTTCCCTACTTTTATTTTCTATTACAACTACTTTCTGAAAGAAAAAGATGACCATTCTAAATATCTTGTTTGATTAACACCTGCACAGACCAGCTTCATTACTTATGTCTTTAATATAATTAGTGTGAGGATTCACACTAGCTGCATTTTATAAACACATACACTTCCATGCTTTCTTACTCTAAGTTTCTCTGATTTTATAACCATATCCTTAGGCTGGCGGGGATTGCACTGGCAGTTTCATGTCAGAATGGTTCTTCTCAAAAGTAAGGTTTTTAAATAGAAATTCTGTATTTTTAAGGTAGATTGAGGATTAAATATTTATGCACTGTACAAAGACAATTGTTTCTGTTCTCAGAGAATTTGCCACAGGTATCACTGATACTCTCATTTCACCAGACCCGTTCATGGCTGATCTGGCACTCGATGTGTTGTGCAGCTCTAGCTCAAATTCACCAACACTGGCACCTCCGCAGGTCAGGCTGTGCACAAGCATAGCAGCTCCCTGGCATGCCCAAAGCCAGGCCAGGCTCGGGACTCTCGGGGTGAGAGCAAAGACAGTGCTGTGCCCCACGCCTCCATGGCAAGGCATTCACAAGGAGGAGGCTCCATGCAGTGATATTGGAAGAGCTCTGAAACGTAGTCCAGTAAAAAAATAACCCAACCGTAAGAGGATAATTAGAGTAGTTCTGGGACTTGAATTTTGTGTTGATGAAAGCTCAGGCTCAACAGTGTTTAAGATTTTATGAATTTAGTTTGACTAATGAGGTATAGCAGAGGTGACAGCATCCCTGGTGCAGAGTGTGTGTTTAATTTTTACTTATTTCAACAGAAACAACAGCAATTTCCTGCTGACAGGCATTATTACTTATAAATCATGTTAGTGGCACAACAGCATTAATGCAAAAGGATGAGCAGAAGCTACCTGATCCACCTCCCAGCTCTCAACCCACTGGTGCTACAGACAGCCCTTTAGCTTTGGTCCCATTGCAGATGACACCTGTTTTATCACTTTATTCTTCACTTAGAGCATACTGCAGCCTGCCCTGCTCTGCTGTGACAGGGCAGCAAGAGCGATGGCACGTGGCATCGAGGGAGGCTTGGGGAGCCTGGGGCCAGTGAGCTCAAATGTCTCTGCAATATTTGGTGTTTGGAGGGGGGTTTTGCTGTGGTGACCCTGGCAGAAGGGTCTGGGTGGAGAAGTCTGCTCTTAGGTGAAAGCAGGGTCACAGTAGGGCTCCCAAACAGCATCAGTAACAACCTGCAGCTGAGAGACTGTAAACGCGCAGGATGTAACTGTGACCTTAAGAATGGAACTCGCCTTTTTAGTTAGGAATCCCACTTTGAAGGCATGGCAAAAAACCCTCAGAACTAGGGAAACATGCCCATCAGGGACTTTGAAAAACTATCTTAAGATTACATCTACTCTTCTTAAAGGTGGATAACTGAGATAAATGTTAGGAGCTATTTTCAATAGTTATTTTCAAGTTATTTTCAATAACTTGAAATACCTCTTTACATCAAAAAGCCAAATGTGTGTAAAACAAGCATTAAGTGGTTGCAGCTGCCTTGCTGCAAGTTTGTTGCCATGCCATGGATGCCTTGTAGAATTTGTACAAGCTTGAGTTTACATGGCATGATCCTTTTTGTAAGTAAAATTTTGTTGCTCAAATCTTCAAAAGGGAAAGAAACAACCAAAGGGAGCTGTTCTGTCTAGTAAAGACTTGGGTAAATATTGTCACATTATTCCCCTAACACCACTTCAGGGTAAAATAATGACTGTGCAGTTGTGTATTTTTATAAGAATAATGAAATTCTGGAATTGTATAACCTCGGAGTGGCAGCAACTGTTTATATTTTTATTGAGAAATAGGGAAGACACTTTTTCTTCCCTTGCTATGCTTTAACCAAGGGTGGAATTCAACATAGTTTTTTAAACCAATATTTGAAATTTTTTTATGTGTTTACACATGGTAGCCTGACCCCACCATGCACCCTGAATAACTCTCCTTGATTGGAAAAAACAGCAGTGAAGTGTGTGCTGCAGTGAGATCACTATCACTCGTGAGTTACAGTGATCCGACAGCTTTCCTGAGCACAAAGGGAGATAGTGAGCACTGAAGGGACTGCACAGAGCTAGTACCCGCCATGAGGAAATAATATTCTTAAGTTACTCTTGTAAGAACTTGGTGCTCTTGGTCCCTAAACAGAGTGACCATCTCATGATCATCTTCCTTTTTGGGGATGGATTATAAAATTGCTGTTACTGGATGAAGATGTTTAAGGATGTTTCTTATGTTGAAGACTGAGTTGCAGTTCTAATCACCTGAGTAATAATGCTCTTCTCCTTTATTTGTCTGTAACTATATATGCAAAAGAAGATCTATATGTCTACCCTTTCACTAATTGTATGTATAGGAATATATGTATATTTTACTACTCTATATATTACACATACATGTATAAAGTAACCCTCAAAAATTATTTTACAATCATAACAGTATTGAGTTATCACTGTTGAATCACATCATTTAAACCTTAAACCTTTCTACCTAAGTTTAATGATTCAACAATGCACTAGATTAAATTTTAACTTTGGAAGATGCAAAGTTTAGCTTGGCAAACTATGAGGGTTATGAACATAGGAATAAAATATGTAGCGTAGAAAGATTGATGAAGAATCTGCTGAATTTCTGATAAGGAAAAATCAGTGGTACAAATTCATCAATGTTCGTTACAGAAGGAAAGGAGAACATAGGCATCTGGACTAATATTAAAGATGGTAATAAGAATCGTTCATTCATTGAATTAATATTATACAAATACCTGTACTCATAAATACAGTAGATAGATGCGAGAACAGTTGATAGAATTGACATGTCAAATTACTTAGTCTTGTGGAGACAACAATGAATTGAAACTTTCTTTCTGGCTTTGATAGATTTTATTTTCATGGCTAGCTAGCAGAAAAACCTATTGAAACAAAATTGTAGAAAGTTTGTTGGTTATTTCCCATAATTTTACCCAAGATATTTTGCTTCAGACAGCCCAGCATTTCAATTTAAATTCAATTTTGTGATGTACAAGTCTAAATTAAGAAACATCTTGGTCAGAGAAAAAGAAGTATGTGAAATTTTATTTTTGTGGACCTGGAAAACAACCCCAAAAAATCCCACCACAGTTGTGACAGAGACAACATTATTTGCAGAATACAAAAGCAGAAAATGGAGATTAATTCCACACATTTATACCTTTATGAGCTGTAATTCTTCATTTATTCTTTTAGATAGCATTTTCAGTAAAAACCATTTATACATTGAGTTTATGTAGGTTATAATAAGTAATATATGACAAGGCTTCTCATATTATGTAGACTATGGATTATTTGTTTTAATATTCACAGAAATAATTAATCTGGTATGCACTTAAACCACATTTTAAAAAGATTTTTCCAGAAATTGTGTGCAAATGCAACACATGCTACTGCTGTTGATTTAGGTCATCAGACATATTAAAGATCTTATTTCAAGAAGCACCTGAGATGCTGCAGCTGGAAGAATGTGCTCCAGAAATAGTATTCTAATGCTGTCTTTACGCACAGACTCTTGGTGTTGATAAAGCATACCTTTTCTTTGCCTTGCTTCAGGAATGCTTACAAGATCGTGAAAAGGTTTATCAGTATATTTCTTTTCCCCTGAAAATGTCTTCCTTTTACTAAGTTGTTATATTTTATAGCAACATACTGCTTTTCTGTTGATGAATATTCAGCTCAATAATAACCTTTTCATGACTACAAAATGTGGAGTTTGTTTACTTTTAGGAAATAGTGATCCTAAGGAAAGGTATTCAAGATCATATAACTTCCAATATAAACTCAACTTTGTGATAGGTTGCATTATTTTTTTAAAAAGTAGATTTTTAGAAACTCATTTAGGGTAAATGTACAGGGAGATGAATATATTGTAAATCCAGATATCGCACTGATAAGTGACAGATTGGTGCAGATCAGAAAAATATACCTTTGGTTCTTAATGCCTGTTTATTTGCTTGTACTGCTGTCTTTGATTTCTCTTCAGTCTAGTGCTCTAAAGTATGAGCTCTCTGATGCAGAATTTTTTATTCATATTTCTGCATTGCTTAATGGTATCCACTATTAATAATAGGTTATGTTGTCATATATGCTAAGCCATTAAAGTTAGCTCTCTGGAGTTTCTACCTTACTTTGTGTAGGCTTCTGTGTGAACAGAGAAATTACATTACCTACAGACAGAGTTTTCTGCTTTATGGATTTAAGAACTTTTTAGGATCAGATTGTGGCCAACTTTAGCAGACAAACATATACCAAGATTTAAAATATAGCTTTAGTACCCATGTTCAGGTTAAAAGTTAAAATAAGTATTTTCGGATTAAGCACAGTTGAACTAAACACTTGCAGTGAAACAACACAGGCCAACATCAGGTACAGACAGAATATGGTATTTAAGACATCAGTGATAAGTCAAGTGTTAACAAAATAATAGGTTACAACAAATAAACCTATGGTGCAATGTCAGACAAAGTAGTATATTAGTTTGAGCTTGACTGGATGAAATATAGCAGAGGATCTTTTGCAGTGTTAGAAAGGTTCTAGTGCTATTAGGGGCTCCCTGGGATCTAAAAAGACTTGATAACCTAATTCCTTTATTATCCTTTGACCAACTCAGAGCTGAGAATTGTGATATGAAACTAATTTAAAAATCCTTATTAAAGATTCTTTTTAAAAAAAGAAACACAGTGCATGATAAAGGCAAATTAGCAACATCTTTTAAAAGCAAGCTTTGTCTGCAGACTAACTGTCCCAATGCAGTCTATCCCTTGATAGACTTGTTACTTTCCTCTGTTACTGGGATTACTTCTGTCAAATCACTTAATTTTGGGTATAGATTACCTCTGTCTGCATGATGCATCTTAGAAGATGAAATAATGTATATTGTTAAAGAAAGCTGCCTAGGAAAAAATTGACCATGATTTTGAATGTCTCACTGAAATAGAATGCTTGGGAAAATGTTTTAAACTGTAGCCATTGATACATACAATATTTTAAGATCTATTAAAATATTTTATCTTATTCAAAAATAAGAAATACACTAAAAAAGCAACACACCTCTGTAAATCTGATACATTAAAGCTAGTAAAGTATTTAAGAGACTAAATACTAAATTTAGCAAGTTTTATGGTTAAATGTGCCATATAAAAGCATACAGTTGTAGGTACTAGAAGAAAGAATAATTGCCTAGAGAAGAGAACATAATGTTAGAGACTTAGATTATCAGTTGGGAGTTGTTAAAGCTACAGTAAACCTAAACTGAAATAAAAATATATTGCAGTTTACAAATGGCCTGTCTGTCTAAACTACACAGAACAAAAAGAACTTAAAACATGGTATGAAATAGTGGGAATATTTTGCATCATAATCTTTTTTTCTTCAGAGCTTAAATATTTCAAAATGTCATGTCTACAAAGCAAAAGTTAAATGGAGTGCTCCTTATCTACCATGTAAGCTACCATATGTTAACATAGGTGTTTGCAGATCACTGGTCCACAGTACGTGTCACTGACATCAGTGTTTACAAGACTGGGCATTTCCTTGTGCTCTCTTCCAGTTTTGCTGAAACTCAATGAAAGTTTACATAAATAACCCTGTGGTGGTGTATAGGAATCAGATTGGGTTGCAGTTGGTAAGTCTGCTGTTTTTCATAGTCCTTTTATCTTTC
Organism: Psophia crepitans; assembly: GCA_013399095.1. Taxonomy (NCBI): domain Eukaryota; kingdom Metazoa; phylum Chordata; class Aves; order Gruiformes; family Psophiidae; genus Psophia; species Psophia crepitans. Next base: position 71,737 of record VWZZ01007432.1, on the reverse strand, counting down.
CATTGCCTCATTTCTTTGTGTTCTTACTCTGTTTGCATCTCTAGTGCTCTCTGATGCCTTCCCTGTAAGCCAAGCAAACCTAGACTGCAGTTTGCAGAGGCATTCGAGATAATTACGTATCGTAACATTTTCCTTTGCCACATTAGGTTTATAGAACTTTACATCACTGTAAAATGAAACAAAGTACTGGGATTACATTTGCTGTGACCTCCAGCTGAACGTCAGAGGCGAGGCAGTCTGAACTGGTTGGTTTAGCTCGGCGCTGTCTTTGGGGAGGTAGCCTTACTCACCGGCCATGGCTACCTGTGTCGTTTTAGCAGCCCTCCCTCTGGCTGCCTTCCTCATCCTCTTCTTGTCTTCAGGCTTCTGGTAAGAATTTCTTTGCTGTGCTGCCATGCAGTGAGACTTCCTATAACCCCTGGTCAGGTAGCTACCTTGTAAAATCATGGTAGACTTCACTGTTGGCATAGTTCCTTTAGCATGCTCCTTTGAGATCTCCTTATCTGGAAAGAGGAAAAAATGTCCAAGAAAGGTGAATAAGAATTATAAATCCCCTAACTGCTCTCCTTTGCCACATCACACATCTAACCACGGATCCTGAGAAAGAAACAAAGTAATGACATAACCGGGCATCGGCCTCTTCTCTCTGGGTCTCATCCATTACTGCTCCTGAACAGAGTTGCTGTGTTTGCAGTCATTTTTGTAGCGCTGGAACCGACTCTGCAAAACAGCACAGAAAAGCCTGACACCTCGTGTAGAGTATCCCAGTTTATTAGAAAATGCAGCCTGATAAGGTTTCAGAGGTAGGTTCCTTCTTTGTTTGGTACTTCATCAATTCAGCAAGCATAGCACTTATTTTGACAGTTCTACAGCTTTCTGTTTCTCTTTTTAGAGAATTGAATAATCAGTGTATTGTGTGAGAACTGCTAAGCATAGTAATCTCATTAATAATAATTCCCTTCATATATTAGGTTCAAAGGCATTGCTATACACCGAGTGAAACAATTTTTGGGGTTAGAATGGCTTCCAACAGGAGCTTGATGGTTTAAAGCAAGATGAGTTGTGCCTCAAATATTCTGAGGTATTCCTCCACTTTTGTTTTGGCAGGGGAAAACAAGAATCCCCCCAGAAAGAAAGTATTCCTTGGTATACATATATACCTTGCTGACAAACCCAACCCAGAAACCATCCCTGTCAGTATTTCCAGTTAATAATGCAAACAGTGATGAAATTATCCAACCTTTTTTTGAAGTGCAGTCATATCACTGAACCTGATGAAATTCTTGTAAGAGACTAACCCTATGCCTGTCAGTGAAACTGATTTCTGTGACAAAGGGAAGGGGCTGAACCACAACTACAGCTAAGTCCGTAGGACTGGAAGGGATTTCTGTGCCAGTGAGGTCGCTGCCGTTTGTTATTGCCTACATCCATGTGGTATAACTCCTTTCAGAATGCTGAAGGTACAAAAGTATGTAGGAAAACTATAGGTGGAGTTTCAAGGAAATTGTTTCTCTTCCCACTTTCCCTGGCCTGGCCCACCCAAGGATAAAAGCTCTCAAAATAGGAAATACAGATCTGAACTGTTTCTGCTCCTAATGAGGTCTGGCTTCACCATGGTTTTCAACTTTCATTACCACTTCCAATGTTCATTCAGTTCTGAGCAGGGCATGGTATGCAAATTTTTTCTCTTAATTTTCCTCATGATCCTTTCTGGTGCTTGGCAGCAGGTAACGCTCTCTGTGTAAGGCAAGAGATCAAACGGAGGTGAAGAAAGGAATATTAACAGGATAATTTTACTTCAGAACTTCACAATTAACATCTTAATAGTTGTGGTTTGACCTGTCAGGTAATTAAATACCATAACAACTGTTCACTCGCACACTGAAGGAAAAAACTCACTCATGGATTGAGATAAAGACAGTTTAATAGGACAGCAAAGGAAGAGAAAACAATAATAATAAAATACAAATAATGCACAATGTTCAGCCTGTTCCTGAGCCACAGTCCCCTGCCTCCAGCCAATTCCCTCCCAAGTTATATACAGAGCATGATGTTACACGGTATGGAACATCCCTTTGGCCAGTTTGGATCAGCTGCCGCTGCTGTGCCTCCTCCTAGCTTCCTGTGCACCTCCAGCCTTCTCGCTGGCAGGGCAGAGAAAAGTCCTTGACTTAGTGTAAGCACTACTCAGGAACAACTAAAACAGCAGTGTGTGATTGACATTATTCTCGTACTAAATCCAAAACAGTGCTATACCAGCTGCTAGGAAGAAAATTAACTCTCTTGCAGCTGAAACCGGGACAATAGTACAGCAGCATTAAAATGACAGGTATGAGGTAAGGATGAAATATAAAATTAGGAAATAGGTGGTGCCATTTCTTCGAAATTATTTAAATGAAATTGAGACAGAGGATGACTTTTATTATAGTCCTATGAGTTTATTTTCTAAACTCAGCTATGTTTTGGAAATCAAGTTGCCTATTTATATTTTCATATTCTCTTGCTACTGAAGCTATCTAAATGCTGCATGGAGTTACCTACTTTAACATCAAAATGAAAAGAAGTAGCAAGGTTCCAGTTTTGTTAAAAGTACATTAAAAAAAGGTTTGGTTTCGTCTTTAGCTTGTCCCTCAATTGTGTTATCTTTACACATGAAATACATTTAGTTTTATATAGTTACTTTAAAAACAATTCTCACCTTTGTAAAAAAAAAAAAACCTTCAGCCTCATTTTGTTACCTATCTAATTCAGTAGCAAAAAGAAAGCAACTTCAAATAGCTTATTTAAAAGACAGAAGTGTGTTGGTTGGTTTCTCCTAGCTTTAGTATAATACTGAAACTGCAGTAAAGCTTTCCTTAGCTCTGATTATTATCACAGCAAAAGCAATAGTGTTGCTAATGGCAGTCTTACAAAGAAATCTGCACAGATTTAAAACAACTTCCTGAAAATGTTTTTTCCCTTTATCTGTTGGAAAACAAGTTGTTGTAACACAGAAGATAGGCAGCCTTGCCCTCTTAAATTTGTAACTAACAAGAAATTATTGCTCCTTAAATACATTTTTCTGATTTTTGTAGAAAGTCTTGCTTTTAGGTAGGAGCAACTTTGATTAAATATGGTGAAGTCATTTAATTATGTGGTAGAAATACAATGTAGTCTACTCCCAGTGCTCCTTTCTGTGTATGAGGAATGATTTTTCCCTTTCACTCTTTTTGAAAGAGAAATGGTACTTTTGAAAGAGAAATGGTACTTTTCTGGTTGTTGGTTTTTTTCCATCTTCTACAAGTCTGACTTTTAATCTGCTTACTGTAAAAAGCATTGCTCTGACAACAGAGACAATTTTCAAGAATCTTTTGTTCTCTTCTCACTGACCCACCATAACATGGAATAGTTTCTGAAGGTAAATTCAGAAGTTTTCAAAATACTTTTCCACATGAAGTGGCAAGCAGCTTTGAATTACACTGGTTGTTTATTGAAATAAAGCATTCTCTCTTGAAGAGCTTTGGTCAGCAAATTTCCCAGTATCACAGGGAAATACTGTACTGTTCTTTCTCTGCTTCCTTATTTCCACTGAGTTTTGCATCCTAGTGAAAACAGGCTTCACTACTCAGAGCTTGTCATGTTAGGAACACGTATGGTTTGTTTAGGTCATCAATAAGATTAAGCAGTATTCATTCAGCAACAGACTGGGATGCATTTTACATTTGGGGAGTATAGAGTCGAAATTGCTTTGTAGATAACTCTATCCGACCCGTATAATAGCTTTGTCTGTTTATAGTATGCTTTTTTTCTTTTTTAATGCATTCTTCCCTGCTCCCACCTATGCTTTCCATTTGGAAAGGTTTTTGCTGTTTAATAGCATATGGTTTCTTAAGAATTCCGCTTGGCTTAGCTATGAGTGTTGTACAACCAGAGAAAGGCAAATGGGATGCTTTCTTCCTGGGCACATGCGAAACAGACAGCTGCACGATTTACTCATCATACCAAAGAACGGCAATAGTCATCCCAGAAGGATGAGAGTGTCTGAACCCACCCCAGCATAGCAGCTGGTTTTTGCTGCTGTAGTTTGCTTTCAGAGCTCTCCAGAATACAAGCAATAAAGCCTGTGTGTGCTTAAGGTCACTGAGAACTGCAAATGAGGAGCTGCAGTATATCTGCCTACAAGAGAAGTTGTTTGGGTTGGGTTGCTTTGCTCCCTGTATAACACAAGACAGAGTTTTTCAATTAGGGATCTGAAATAGTCCTTATACTAAGAAGGACATTAACTTGGTACAGCAAATGGTGAGTGTGAAAGGTAAAATTGTATATAAGGTCCCCAGTCATCTTCAATAGATTTTTGCATATAGGAGTAAGTACTATCTAAAATTTGACAGTTATTTTTGCAAATTGAGAAGAGGCTGCGGAACTTTGGAATTATATCTCCAAATGCTTCTGAACAATAAGGAAATATTATGGTCATACAGACCTGAAGAAACCACATGAAAATTCTGCTCAGAAAGTAATTCTTTTGCTTAAGCTTTTGGTCTTTGGATGATAGTTCAAAGGCTTCTGTGTATAAAAAGCCCTGGACTAGCTTGTTGGGCATCTCTAACGTTGTATTTTATTGTTAACAAGTTAGGTAACTTGGAAAGGGATTACTCCAGATAAAAAACAGTGACATAAATCAATCCAGTAGGAGCAGAAAACCACAGAATTTAGCACTGTTCTGAAAGCTGTAAGGCTCTATATCAAATATAGGTATGGAACAAAACAGCTGTTACCTGTTACTAATAGGTTCACTATTTCAAGTGATTTGTCATTGGTAGCCTCAAGTAGGGTTCATAAATTCTGGGAATGGATAATCTTTCTCTTGGAAAAATTAATTCTTGTTTCTATGAAGTATTCTGGTGGGACTGTCCAGAAGATCCAGTCACAACATTAACTGATTTAGAAAGAAGTAGATCGTAGGGGGAGGGCATGGTAAGAGGTGGGGAAGAGGTAATATTTAATGCTTTCCATTGCAGGAGTGAGACTGACTTGCTTTTAGCTTTTTTTTTTTTACAAAAATATACATTTGCACGGAAAGATTTTTTTTTTCATTAGAAATTTGGAATGCTTTATTGGAAACTGTCATTGATTGTTGCTTTTACCACATGGAATGGGGGAAGAGAAGCCTTTAATTTACCTAGAATTAAGACCTCACTAGGAGTTACAATAGAGGTGGGACAAGAATGGAAGGGGGAAAAGTAGCTGTTATGGCCTGTCAGGTGATAAGGTTGAGGTTTCCCATCTGGTGCAGCAAGCTGAAAACACTTCTGTTACTGGGATTCAGATTCTGCATTTTACTCTTCTGCAACGTTTAAGCGCACACAGCAACATCAACCTGACCTTAAGCATCAGCCTTAATAACATAGTGTTATTACTTTATTTTTTTCCTTTACATCTCTATATATGTTATGCACATATCACTTTGGGAAGGCTTACATATGCCTACATACATATGTACGTGTGTGTCTAGGTACATCTCCAAAATTATACCAGTTCTACTTCTTTTTAAGAACAATTCTGATTTGGAGATGTCTTACTAAGTAGAATCCTAATTCTTGCACCTAAGTTAGATATCTAAAATTAGCCAGTACATATCTGCATATCTCATTTTTCCTTTTTTTTTTTTAAATAGATTTTTGCTAACACTTTTGTGTATAAAGCTGAAGGTCAAGTTCTGTTTTCATTAGCTTTTGTGAAAGGCTATTTGTGTGTGGTGGGTTAACCTGAACTGAAGTCCAGGTGCCCACCAAAGCCACTCTATCGCTCCCTCTCCTTAACTAGAAAGGGAAGAAAAGGTGTAACGAGTGACTCATAGGTCAAGATAAGGACAGGGAAAGGTTGTTCATCAACTACCATCCTGGGCAAAACAGACCAGACTTAGAGGAATTAATCTAATTTATCACCAAGCAAACACAGAGCAGAGCAGTGAGAAAACCAAATCTTAAACCACCTCCCTCTACCCCTCCCTTCTTCCCAGGCTTAACTTCACTCCTGATCTCTCCCTTCTTCCCCCCCAGCTGCACAGGGGGACAGGGGATGGGGGTTACAGTCAGTTGATCACATATTATCCCTGTCGCTCCTTCCTCCTCATGGGGGAGGACTCTTCCCCTGCTCCAATGCGGTGTCCCTCTCACAGGAGACAGTCCTTCATCAACTTCTCCAATGTGAGACCTTCCCATTGGCTACAGTCCTTCACAGACTGCTCCTGTGGGTCTCCCCCAGGGTGTGGACCTTCAGTAGCAAACTGCTCCAGCATGGGTGTCTCCCATGGGATCACAAGTCCTGCCAGCAGACCTGCTCTGGTGTAGGCCCCTCTCGCCACAGGTCCTGCCAGGAGCTTCCTCCAGCATGGGCTTCCCACAGGGTCACAGCCTCCTTCAGGTGTCTCTTTCTGCTCTGGTGCAAAGTCCTCCACAGGCTGCGGATGGGATCTCTACACCCCATCACCCCTCCTCCATGGGCTGCCAGGGAACAGCCTGTCTCACCATGGTCTTCACCATGGGCTGCAGGGGAATCTCTGCTCTGGTGCCTGGAGCATCTCCTCCCCCTCTTCCTTCACTGACCTTGGTGTCTGCAGAGTTTCTTACATCTTCTCACTCCTCTCTCCACCTGAAAAAGCTCCTGTGGTTGTTTGGGGTTTTTTAATTCTTAACTCTGTTATCCCAGAGGCGCTACCACTGTTGCTGATGGGCTCGGCCTTGGCCAGTGGTGGGTCCATCTTGGAGCCAGCTGGCATTGACTCTATCAGACACAGAGGAAACTTCCAGCAGCTTCTTACAGAAGCCACCACCCTTGTGCGACACCATCCCCCATCCCCCACTCCCCCCCAAAAAGAAATCTTGCCATGCAAACCCAAAACATTGTGCTTAGAACAGTACTGAATTTTACAACGGTGCAGGTAAGAGCATGTATTGACAAAGGTATTTTAAAACAAGTGCTTCAACCAGTTTGAATATAGTTTCTTTTTTTTCTTCACTGGTACTATGATTTCATTTAGTTTACATAGACATAATGGAAGTTTTGCAGCGTACTTGCTGCTGATACTGCTAGTAGGGGGGAAGTGTTGATATTGTTGCTGACATCCCATTCATTTTACTTGCAAGAACCAACTTCTAGTGACCAATGATGCAACTTATTGAAAGTGTGGATGTTTAATCTTATGTCATTACAGACTTTTTTCTGTCAACCATTTGTATTCTGATATTTGAAAAATTGCTTGAGAATCTCTGTTTTCTGTTAGGCTTACTATAGAGCTCCCCTCTGGTCCAATTTCCTTCTGTTTTTGCCTGTTTCTAGCATTTATATTTTGTTGCAAAATTTGAGTTCTGTGAAGACAGTGAGCAAGAAGTTTCTCTGAAGCACCTGATACTGCCAGAGCATAAACCTTTCTCTTTAGCACTAAAATTTCTCATATGGCTTGTTGGCATGTCCTGTTTAGAATCACAAATAATACAGACTTTACAAGTGGGTGTTTTCAGGTCAGATTATCAGGGAGCTTTGCAGGTTAGCAGGATTGTCTCGCCTGTGCGGCAGGAGGCATACTCTGGTTTTCATATACTGGAGAGTTTTATTTAACACACTTGTTGCTAACGCAATTAACTTTGGGTCTTGATTATATCCTCAAGCTTTCCCACTCTCTTTGAGTCATAGTGTAATTGTGACTTCTGGTTCTTCATTTAGTCTGAAGCTATTGTCATATGTTCAGAAGCCATGTAGGTGGAAAAGGTGTAAAATAGGTATTTCACTGAATTTTCAGAACTCAACTTCAATTTAATGAATACCTATGACTGTGTTACGACTGTGTTACATGTTTGCAGTTCTGTATTCCTAAATAGCTGATGCATTCTCCCTGACATAACCAAGCTCAAAACATTGAAGTAATCTTCTGAAAGGTGGTCATATAAGAAACTCTTCTATTATTGTGCCCACAGGTGGCTGATGGAGTCAATGAAGTAGGTTTGTGACCAGGGTATGCAGCATACCCATGCCCTAAATCTATGTTGGAGGTACCTCCAAAATAGAAATCCTGTGTTGTCCCAGTGGAGGACAGTGAGCTCCTCTTGCAAAATGTTCCCCCTTTATGGGTTTGAACCGAATTAGTACAATGAGAACAGAGCTTGTGGCTGGATTACAACCTTTGATAAACCTAGAAAAGCCTTCTTTTTTGTAACAACTGGATATTGATAAGAGAGGTTTACTGTCCTGTGTCTGCCAACATGGCACTTCAATATTTATAGTCTCCTTTTTACAGAGTAAGAAAGTGTTCAAGTATTAAACAGCAGACACCCTTGTTTGCTTATCTAAGATCAACAATTTTAACATTACTGTGTACCTAACCTTTACATAGACTGATTAGTTTGAATTCCTTTGTCTTCCTCCCCCACCTGTTGTGTGAAAGTGCAAAAATTTTGTATTATTGTAGTTTGAGTTCATCCTGGTTTTACATGGAATATCTACAAATTATTATTGTTCCCTCAAACTTTGATATATTGTTTCACCTAAACTATGTGGGTCGCTGAGGATTTTATGGGATCCATTCGCTATGTACATGTTATCTTGCATCTGTAAATATATAAGAACTTTTACGTGAGAAATTACAATATTGGAAGATACCAGATAAGCATACATGTTCTGTTTAGCTTAATGCTACTTAGATTTTGAGAAAAGTTATTTACTCTAATGTGGTTCAAGATTTAGAATCATTCTTACATATCAGGTAATTTAAAATGAGTCTCAGACTAGAAGTAGTGCTTCCTTCTGCAGGATGTTTATCCTCCAAATGCTAGAACCTTGCATAGTAAATTTCCCGTCATTCCTTCAGCAATTTTATAAATTAGAAAAAACAGGAAAATTAATGTAAATTTAATTAAAGTGAATTAGTTAAATTGGTTTAAAAATATGCATTGGCATTTCTATCCAAAATTTTCTGAATTCACTTTAGAAGTAAACATAAATCCAGACAGGGCATTTTTATACTTGAGTATCTACACAACGGTTTAACTGAATTTAACTACTTGGCTTCAAAATCTGAAGAAGTAAATAATGTCACAGAATCACAGAATCACAAGGGTTGGAAGGGACCTTGAAAGATCATCTAGTCCAACCCCCCCCTGCCAAGGCAGGGCCACCTAGAGCACATCACTCAGGAACACGTCCAGTCGGGTTTTGAATGTCTCCAGAGAAGGAGACTCCACAACCTCTCTGGGCAGCCTGTTCCAGTGCTCTGTCACTCTCACAATGAAAAAGTTTTTCCTTACGTTAACCCGGAACCTCCTATGCTCCAGCTTGCACCCATTGCCCCTTGTCCTATCGCTTAGTGAGGCCGAGAAGAGCCTGGCTCCATCTTCCTGACACTCACCCTTAACATATTTATAAACATTGATGAGGTCACCCCTCAGCCTCCTCTTCTCCAAGCTGAAGAGACCCAGCTCCCTCAGCCTTTCCTCAGAAGGGAGATGTTCCACTCCCTTGATCATCTTAGTGGCTCTGCGCTGGACTCTCTCTAGCAGTTCCCTGTCCTTCTTGAGCTGAGGGGCCCAGAACTGGACGCAATACTCCAGATGCGGCCTCACCAATGCAGAATAGAGGGGGAGGAGGACCTCCCTCGACCTACTGACCACAGCCCTTCTAATGCACCCCAGGATGCCATTGGCCTTCCTGGCCACCAGGGCACATTGCTGGCTCATGGTCATCCCCCCGTCCACCAGGACCCCCAGGTCCCTTTCCCCTACACTGCTCTCCAGCAGGTCAGTCCCCAACCTGTACTGGCACATGGGATTCTTCTTTCCCAGGTGCAAGACCTTACACTTGTCCTTGTTAAATCTCATCAGGTTCCTCCCCGCTCAGCTCTCCAGCCTATCTAGGTCCCGCTGAATGGCAGCACATCCCTCTGGTGTGTCAGCCACTCCTCCCAGTTTAGTGTCATCAGCAAACTTGCTGAGGGTACACTCTGTTCCCTCATCAAGGTCACTGATGAAGATATTGAACAGTACCGGACCCAGCACCGACCCCTGAGGGACTCCACTAGTCACAGGCCTCCAAATAGATTTGGCCCCATTCACCACAACCCTCTGACTTCTGCCCTCCAGCAGCGCACAATCCACCTCACTACGTGATCATCCAGGCCACACCTCCTCAGCTTGCCCACAAGGGTGCCGTGGGAGATGGTGTCAAATGCCTTGCTGGCATGTCTCCATGGCCTTAAGGTAGGAACTGAACATCCATTTGCAGATGAGCAATTAATTACTTATTTAAGGAATCAACTTCTTATACTGAATTCTTTTATAACTATTGTCTTCAGGGAATGTTTTCAGAGTGGCAACAAACTGAATATTGGCTCTTCTTAAAATATTCTTTTCTTATTTTCTTCCATCAAGTGTTACTCTTCAGTAACTCGAATCAGGCTTCCACTTTGGACTCCAGATTGTTCATATACAGTATTTATGCCGGTTTTAACATGAATGTTAACAGCCCGTTGGTATATTTACTATTATATCATCATAAAAAGCATCTTATATTTTTGTGGTGATATTTTACAGAATCAAGCTGGATTTGTTCAGTGATTTGCCTCTGGAGAAAGTATAACGGCAGATATAATTGATGCTTTGTTCATCTCCAGTGCGTCCTTCTTAAAGCAAGCACATGATCATTTCAGTTCGTGTTTCACAGTATTTATTAAGGGAAAGATTGTTTGAACTGCAGCACCAATGAAAATATTGATGATTTTCATTGATTTCAGACTTACAGTTGACATTACCACTAATTTTGTTTGACCCCGTAATGAGACTTATTCTTAAATAAGGAATAAGGCAATTGCCTTCCTGATCTTGAACCTATGAATGTTATATAAGTATTCAGTAAAAAGATATTTTGAAAAAAATGCACCCCACCCCCCAAAAAAACCTCCTTTGTCTTTAAGCCAGTGCACAAACCTTTGTTCTTCCTGGAGGAGAGTGGGGGGGAAGTGGTCAGAGCTATATAGTGAAGAAAATTGATGTGTAATATTGATAGTAACCACACCTGTTTTTTCCTCCATAAGTAGTTTACATCTCTTGCTAGTTTGTTTTGGTTTTTACTATTATTTACATACATACTACAACAAATTTCAGACTGAACTGAATCGGAATGCTACATTCTGCTGGTTAAAGTCTGACATTGTCAAACTGTATTAATCTCCTGGTATCAGTAAGTCAGGAGATAAAATGTGATCTAGCTCTTATAAGAAGAACAAATAAAAATCAATTCAGGTCTGTATGTGAAATACTTTTTCATTGTTAACGAGAATCAATCTGTCAAACTGTGTTTTGTTAGTTTTCTTGAAAATGAGTTCTGATGATATACAGCTTGAGGCACTTAATTTTAAATGGGAAAACAGATAGCATCACACACTGAATCAATTTTCTGAGTACACTTAAGTGCAAACTTAACTGTTCCAGTGTGACATAATTTTACTCTTTCAGCATGACTTTTAAATCATAGAATTGCTCTGTTTGGAAAAGAGATTTAAGATCATCAAGTCCAACTCTTAACCTAGGACTGCCAAGTTCACCACTAAACCATGTCCCTAAGAACTGCATGTGTTTCAAATACCTTCAGGGAAGCCTGTTCCAGTGCTTGACAACCCTTCCAGTGAAGACATTTTCCTAATATCGAATTTAAACCTCCCCTGGCACAACTTGAGGCCATTTCCTCTTGTCCTATCGCTTGTTGCTTGGGAGAAGAGACCAACACCCACCTGGCTACAACTTTCTTGCAAACTTGCGACTTCCAAAAATCAAGAGTTAGAAGAAATGTGTTAAACCCAGTAATGAACTAGCTGCTTTCCACAGCCTTGTTCCTAAGTTTCCCTAAGGAAGTAATTCAGGAAAAACACACATTAATTTTACCCATTCTTAGATCAAGCAATGACACAGAATTCCTTTCTGTATTCCCCCTCCTTACTTTTTTCAACAGAAGAAATGTTTTAAACACGTCCACAGATTCTTCATAAATTCTATCTTTAAAAGTTCAGTACTAAATATATTTTTGAGTGTAGGTAATTTTCACCAGGGGAGTGAACAGATACTCTTCTTCCCCAATTAGACAACAGTTTTTCAAATATGGAGCATGTCATAATAAAACAATAATTTTGATGAAAACTTGATAAAACTGTCTACCACAGAGTCTGGCAAGTAAGTTTTGAAAATCTGGCTTCAGGTTTCTGAAGTCATTCTGCCACCATTCACACATGGCTACGAAAACTTGCTTTCAGGACTACTCAGGAAAATCCTTTTGGCTTAATGGTCGTGGCCTCCAGGGAAGGATTTGCCCAGAGCTGTGATCCTACCTGCCTAAAATTAACATGATTTTTACTAAGTTCCTTACTCCTGCCCAGCCACAAACTGACAAGATCAAGGTCAATTTTAGGCAGCATCTGTCTGATCTTAGAAGGAACATATTTTGATTTGAAAAATTCATTTTTCTGTTTATCTATGGGAGGACTGAGAAAGGATTTGCACACGTAGAAAACATGAATGTTTTGGTATTTGGCCTCATAGGCATTGACAGTTTTAAAAAAATTTGATCTATCATAAAATGGAAATGGGGTTTCCAGTTGCTGCTGCTAAGAGCTAGCTCCTGTTGTTTCAACTTAATACATTCCAGGCTTGACAATACTTCACAAAAATCTAGCTTGCTTTTTTTTTTTTTTTTCTTGCTAGGATGGCTTTTGGCAGTCGTGCTAGTTGTAGCCTACAGACCAATTACCTATACTATATGAGCAGTGGCTGTAATTACAGAAATGTACTAATACATCCAAGTACAATCAATATTAGTTCTATTGAAAATAATACTGACTTATAACTTTTATCACAAAATTATACAATGTGAATTGCAGCTTTGGTAATCGTAGTTAGTCAGTGCACAGTAGTTACCTACCAAGGCACTTCTGATCACAATTTATATTAATTTATTTATAGTAAATTCTCAATATACTGAAGTACTGGTTTTTGTGAATGAAAGCAATGCTTGTTTATGAGTCTCGTTTGTAAGAAATACAATTTTTTCATTAGAAGAAATTTTTTTTACTAATTTGTGCATTCCTGAACATGATTTTTAGAATGGATAATTATCTACTTTAATATCCATGCTAAAAGTGTATTGAACATTGTCTGATGATAACCTATCGCTGGATGATCATCGTAAGAAGGCAAAATATTTTATGTCCAGGACAGAACTGAGCCTTCAGTAAGTGGTCTTTCTCCTTAAATAGCAAATGTAAGCCTTAAATAAGTGACGAAAAATACATAGTATGAAGTGTTAACATATTTTTTTTAAAGATTGTTTTACAGTCTGTGTCAATGCAAATGAGTAAAATTCTACTGGAATCACTAAGCAATCACTTTGTAATAAGAGAGAATTTGGTCTCCATCTCTCTAATAATGTGCCAGGTTTAACATTAAAATATTCATATCAAATATTAAATTTCCCTTGAAATTACTAAAAACTTCTCAACCATTATGCATTAATACAGAAATTCTAGCAGTATTTTATTGAGGGATAGCAGTCACTTTTTATTGAAACCCTAAAATTTTATTAAAAGAATATTCTTCAAAAGCTATTAAAAGCATACTTTATTATTAGGTTTTATTACCAATCTGATACTTTAATGTCTTAGAGGCGTTAGTACAACTTACCTTTGCATAATAATCTATTTAATGGTCTCACCCTTTCAGTATGCATCTTTGGAAGTAGCAATAGTACATCTAAAAGGCAGTTTGATGCTAATTAACTTTGTCAGTGGATCAAAGTACGCAGATACCTTTTTCTCCTCATATATCATCTGTGCGGTGAACCCATTGTCCACCAGTGGTTTTCTGTTAACAGCAAAGGACACAGGAAGGCTGAAAGTGTGGAGACAAAGGATAAGTTAGAGGTACAGAAACTATAAAATCTTAAATTCTTTCTAAATCCTTCCTAAAGGAGCATTTGCACTTTCTTCAGTGAAGTTTATTTCAAGAGTTGAGAAATCCGCTATGTTGTCAGTGGGTAAGAAATTCTTGTGTTGAATTTTCACAGAACCCAATGGACTTGTACTAAGTCTGCATTGTGTATTCATTAATCCACTTAGTATACAGTAGAGTCAGTCATTCCAGCAGGCAGCTGGTGTCCTTCTTATTTTCAATTAAATAACCTTAGACCAAGCTATTAGGACTAAAAAAAAAAAAAAGTAACAAAGCCACAAGAGACTTGGGTGTTCAGTGAGCTGCTCCCACCCTGGCATGCACCAGAGCACCAGCCTGTGTCCTTGCGCTGGTGCCTCCTGCCCAGGGGCACCACTTGGTATTTGTCCTTGCTGTATATTATAAATTTCCTGTCAGCCTGTTCCTCCAGCTTGACTAGGTACGTGTGAACAATACCCCTTCATTGAGCATTATTGACTGGTTCCCTTGGATTTGTTGTCACCTGTAAACTTTGCGAGTGAGCTCTGCCATTTCTTACAGGGTACTGACAAAGATGTTGAATGGGAGAAGTCCTGCAATATTACCTTCGTGCTTCATAACCCAAAATTAGCTGGAGTAAATATACTCTGAGAACTGTCCATGTGAGGTCTCAATTCCATCACATCCATCATAGTCAGCTCGCTGTGGTGGTGTCATGGTCTCGGTTGCACCACTAGACCTTCACTGCCCCGACCAGCTCCAGCTGGGGTCTTCACGCAAGCATTCTCTGTCTGTTGGTCCACAGAAGCTCTGTTTGGGCTCAGGCCTGTCAGGCTGCAGCACACTGACCTGGCCTGAGCTGAGTTGTGGGTGTCCCCGTACCCAGTCTTGATTCCTGCTTTTTCTAAGCAAACTCCCTGGATGAGCCCCCTCATCCTCAGACCTGACTTATCCCCTCACCTTGTCTGGGACTGGATGGATTGCTGCCCCCAGTCCATCCCTGCTTGGGTCCTGCAGGACTGCAGCCTGCCAGGGAGGGCTCTGCCTGTGCTGTGGGCATCTGCTGCTCCGACTTCATCCCTCCTTGTGGAGCAGCCTCCCTTTTGCTGCTCTTTGGTAGATGGTTTGTCTAACAGCTCTAATATATACATGTGCAAATCAGTCATTTGTTGTAGAACATACAGGATCTTTGTTCACTAAAGCTTCCTTATTTCCAGCCTGTGAAGTAGATCACTGTAGAGGAGGGATAGACACATGAAGAATTCCAGCCTTAATATTATGATGGAATAAAGTACAAACAGGTTGAATACTCAGCCTTAACATCATAAAAATTACTTTCTTTTGGATAAAATAAAAAAGTCTTTTATATAATAGCATTATAATTTTCAATTTCTTTAAGTGATATTACTGCTTCCTGTGGCACCTACTGTTGACAAAATAAAAATTTCTCAGACTGATAGAGTATTAAAAAATACAGAAATTATTTATAATTTTCATTGTATGCCCTGAGGCATGCTCTTTTTTTTTTCGTTTGATCAACCCTGCAGTAAGAAAAGAGAAAAAGCCAAGCCTAATTTTGTCCAACTTTTTCTATACTGTCTACATGTTAAGTCATGGGGAAAAAAAAAAGGTAAAAATGAAAATATTAAAAATACATGTTGTAAATGGGATCATTGTATTAACTTTTGTCCAACAGTTTTCATAGTTCTGTCACTTATGAATGTTTATTTTCTGTAGGGAATCCCATTCGGAAGATCTCGCGTTGTACGGTGAGCTTAGGCACACCCCTATGACCTGCACAGAGCCCCACAGTGGCCACGCCCCATAAAGGGGGTATATAAACCTGTGACACAGTTTAATAAATGCCATTTTGTTCATCCATCATATTGAAGTCGTGATCACTTGGCCCCAAGGTGAGAGTCCTCATGGGTGAGGTGTTTGTCCTCGGATTTCAGATCCAGTAGTTGAAGTTCCCCGCTGCAGCTCCAAGAACACGGAAAGCAACAATTTTCCATTTAATGCAGATCATGCTAAAGAAACCATGCCAAAGGCACCTGGGAGATCACTCCTAGATTCAAGAGACCAGTGAAAGGTGCATGACAGTCACAAGCACCAAGTCTACTTCTTTATCTTCACCGCTCAGTTTAGTAAACAAAGTACTTCCCTTCCAATGCAGTGTGATTAAACCAATTTCCTTTCATCTATAGGACAGAAGTGATTATATTGGATGGTTTTGTTTCCTGCAGCAAAGTAATTTTCTGCATGACCAGCAATAATGTAATGTGGGAGATTTTAATAAGGGACAATTATTTTTAAAATTAAACTTTAAACAGAGTCCAGGTTGTAATAATACAGCAGAGAAGTGCATAAGATTATTGAGCTCCTTTTAAAACTGTTAACATTGCAATTCACTCTTTGGTGATTCAGAGTAGCATAGGACTGACAGAGCAATAAAGGTTTTTCCACCTTTTCTTTTCTCCTTATTCCCTGTTTCATTCAAACCTGCCGGAAACTTGGATACAGAAGTAGCAAATATCCACATTCAGAGAGAGAGAAATCTAAACATGGTTGGAATTTTTAGTAAAAAATAGTGTTAGAATACTGTAAAGATCAGAAAACAAAATGTTCCAGTCTGCAACTGTCACATTCCGGCCAACTTTTTCATTTAAGAATATTGATGTAAAACTTTAACTACGTGATCAAAGCCTCATTTTGCACCCAGAAGCCAGAG
This sequence comes from Psophia crepitans, assembly GCA_013399095.1. Lineage (NCBI taxonomy): Eukaryota > Metazoa > Chordata > Aves > Gruiformes > Psophiidae > Psophia > Psophia crepitans. The sequence continues at coordinate 55,063 of VWZZ01007432.1, read as the reverse complement.
GCTGTAGGCAATATACTCAGACACTCTGTCAAGATCTCAGTCTGGCTATACATAGCCTCTCAAAGAATAGAACAATAAGGGGGTTTTTACTATGTGAGAATGGTGCAAATGCACTGAGATTAGCATTAGGACTATAGGATGATCTTTATGACTTCTGTGGGTCTTTAATCAGGGCTATCAAAGTTTTGGTTATTTTGTAGAGTCAGTAATTTCCAAACTGTGTTTAAAATATGCTCAGTTACTTTTTATTAGAAATGGGAATACACAGGAAGACATCTCTGATGGAAAACTGTCAACTTTTCCAATTTTATGAGCTTGTTTCAAAGCATGAGTCTACTTCAGTGTAACCTTTCATCTTTTGATTATTCTAGATTTGGCAAATTTTATTATGTAAAAGAAATTCTCTAAACAGGATATATACACCGGAAGAGTACAAGTGTCCTAGTTTCAGCTGAGAGAGAGTTAATTTTCTTCACAGCAGCCAGTATGGGGCTGTGTTTGGGTTTGTGCTGGAAGCAGCGCTGATAGTGCAGAGATGGTTTTGCTGTTGCTGAGCGATGCTCACACAGAGCCAAGGCCTTTGCTGCTTCTCGCACCGCCCTGCCAGCGGGATGGCTGNACCATTACGCATGACGGAGCCCTGCTGTCCTGGGGATGGCTGAACCTCTGCCTGCCGTGGGCAGTGGGGAATGAATTCCTTGTTTTGCTTTGCCTGTGCATGCGGCTTTTGCTTCACTTACTAAACTCTTGTATCTGAACCCATGAGTTTTCTCACTTTCACTCTTCCGATTATCTCCCCTTTCCCGATGAGGGGGACTGAGCGAGCGTCTGCGTGGTGCCCAGCCAACAGCTGGGGTAAAAACACAACAACAAACAATATGTATTGATGCATACGAAGCAGATATTTGGAACTACCAAGTTACTAGGGCTTAGCCTGGTTAACGTGTCTATTAAATATGTACATAATGAGTCTGTTGTTGCAAAAGTGGGATAGTTTACCCAGTGTGCAATACGCCAATATACGCACAGAGCAGAGATATTTATTTCATGTCTGCGCAGAGATGGGTGCTAGGTGGTAATTCCACAAAGCTCTCACACTACACACAGAATCTGCAACATATTTATCTTGTTACAGGATTAGAAAAACTCACCTAAATTTACACTGATTACTAATTACTAGTTACTAATCACTGCATCATCTACTATTGGTCACGCATATTTAAATTAGCATGCGTGCTCCTTGAGCAGGTGTGTGTGGGTAATTTGCACAGTCTTTCAATTGGGTGGGTGGTCTGAACTCCCCAAGTCACCTTTCCCTTCCCCCTAGTTAACTGCAGATTTTTGTTGACTTCAGGCCTCTCTGGCAGTCACCCAGCTCTCGGTGCCTTCTGGGGTGGTGATGTCTACTTTTTATTGATTTTTCACCTCTTCTTCAAGGATACTTTTTTAGCAAAGCATGCTTTTCACCAGTCTTTTGGCTGTTCTTCAAAGGTACAGTCATTAGCAAAGCAAAGTAGTGCATTTAACCCTAAATTAAACAGTGTCTATGCACTAACCCAAACACATTTCTGTCCCTGCAAAGTGGAAAATTCTACTTTGTAGATATTAAGTCTTTGCTGACCAGTCTTAGATTAGGAGGTATTGGCCTGTATCGCTCCCTGGAATGGGCTAGTATTCAATGTTATTCGATGCTCAGTATTGCTGATTTACTATGTTTCAGTTTCCTACTTTGTAATTTTTTTTAATATTCTTTTTTACTGTTGTTTGCTCTTTTATAACTGTAGGTTTCCTCTTGAATCCTTGAGACGTTACTATCTCAACTATCTCATCACTTATCTTGCATGATTAGCTTATGTACTTTCTTAAGTATTCTTTTTCAAAACCTAGGAGTTTTAGTTGCAAATCTGATTCAAAGTCATGCAGCTTGATGCATCGGATGTAGGTGTTGGATTTCAGACAGCTGAACTGCTGGGCTAATGGATATAGAGGGATTCAGGATAAAATCAATAAAAGCATTTAACATGGGCAGCAAGATCATTTCTGTTCTGAAAAGCTGGATAAGATGGAATGGTTACATCAGCATAAGGTAGAAAGTTGATGTGGAATGTTAAGGATTAAATTTTAGAAACTTAATGTCTAATTACAACTCCTATCAGGCAGTCCTAACTACCAGTAGCCAAGCCTACTTTGGCGACCACCTCTTGGTGCATGTTTCGTTTGATTCAGACCAATATGACAGCTTCCAGATTGGTCAGTACACTACCAATTTGGCTGGGAGCATTGGCTTGTGTGAGCTCATGGAATAATATAATGGTTTGGGTTGGAAAGGACCGTAATGATCCCTAGTTCCAACCCCCCTGCCATGGACGGGGACACCCTTCACTATACCAGGTTGCCCAAATCCAACCTGGCTGTTAACACTTCCAGGTGAGGGGGCTTCCATAACCTCTCTGGGCAACTTGTTCCAGTGCCTCACCACCCTCACTCATAGTGAGAAATTTATTCCTAATACCTGATCTAAATCTACCCTCTTTCAGGGTACCTTCCTGTCCATTCACTGCATGTCTTTGTAAACCATCCTTCTTTAGATGAAGATCCAAAGCTGTGAGGCCAGTAACAAATCTTTTCTGGTACAGATTTCATACTGGGAAAAAAGATATAAAATCCACTCATATAAGCACTGAATAAGCTAAGAACAGAATTTGCTCTTGGTTTCATATTATTTTGAGCTTGTAAAGGTGGAATGGCTACCGCTTTTGTTAATGGCTGTGATTATTCATTGTAACATTCAGAGTAACTGAAAACAAAATGAAACTTAACTTTGGATACTTGAGCAGTTCATTTGGATGGAAGCATGGAGAATTTAGGTCCTGAAAGATTCCCTTAGATTTCAAGGCTATTGTCATGAGGAAGGTAAATTAAAACTTTGGGAGATATGCTTTAAAATAAAAGTTAATTGGCCAGATTTAACAATAGAAATTAATAATTAATGCTCTATTAGATTACTTCAGTTGAGTAGTTTTGATTTAATCCTTTTGTGTTATTTTCTTTTGCTGTCTGTGGGTGAATCTTAAATTTTAAGCAACAATAGAATATCAGAGCCATATTTCAAATTCCAAAACACATTTGACAAATAAGAACACATTCAACTGCAATTTGTTAGAGAAACAACAGAGCAAAACATCATAGTGATTTTGTTGAGACTGGTGTAATTTGAGGCAGAGCAACTATTTAGTGAGTATGTTTTTAGCTGTGAGACTCTACATAAGCGAGTAGGTTGTGCAAGCTAAAATATGACACAGGATGCAGTTAGTCAACTAGGAGATGGAAACATCTAGATCTTAAGACTCTTGCAAATTGACTCTACATCAGTCTTGTATGTGCTGGGTTGGTTGTCAGTGCATTACAGAAACCTGGTTTGTATTAAATGAATGCATTTCTAGAACACAGGTAAGGTTTTTTCTTTTCTCTTTTTTTTTTTTTTAAAGTAGTTGAATCCTTAAGTACCAGGCAAGCTTTTTCAAAAAAAATTAAAAAAAAAAAAAAAACAACAAACAAACTAAAAAAAGACTATTACTTCAGAGATGTCTCGTTAATCTAATTATTGACAAGAATGGATACATCACTATTGGATAACTGTTTGTAAATTAGTCTTTATATCATGCAGAATATTGTCAATTACTTATGCCACCTGATGTAGGAAAAATAAGGGTTAAGACTGTGCAAAGTATACGCTACCTCACATATCCTTGACAGTATGTTCTGAAACTATAGTAACTAGGATAGGATCTCTAACGGACTAAGGATTTAGAACAATAGGACCCTTCAAAGTATTCTTTCACTGCTCTAAGTATATATAAAATACATCTAGCCTTGAAATAGTATCAAGAAATAGCATATCCTCAGCTAACCTGTATTGATTTAATACTAAAACGTACACCCCTTTGTGAATAATAAGCATGCTAGTTAGGAGACTTCCCGAAGTGTTTGAAACCTAAAGTGAAATGCACACCTATGATGAGGGTGGGTGGAAGGTGGGTAAGGAAGTTTAAGATCACCAATCAGCTACGTCTTGTTACTATAAAAAAGGGACACTTGATGCATTCGGTGTGCTGGCTGGTGTTTGGTGCCTGGCACCCTATGCTGCAGGCTAGAAATAAAACCAAATATCTCAACTCTGTGGACTGGCTCTTTGCACACTGGTTGAAGAACCCAGATTTTGGGACAACACATATAGTGTTTAAAATGGTTGATAAGAAAAAAAAAGCAAAACAAAACAAAAAACAACCCACAAACAAACAAACAAAAAAAATAACACCCCTCCTACCACCCCTCCCAATGAAAATACTTTCTAATGAAGTTTCCAACTTTAATTAGCATTGCGAGATTTTCAAAGCCAGAAATGCTGAAAATTTAGTAGGATATATGTACTTACCTGTTAATGATTATTTCAAAATATCTCTCTGTATCTCTTACATCTGATGATGGAACATCTGGAGTATGAAACCAGGACTGAATTTTATAGTTAGGAAGACAGTATATTTGAAATTTTATTCAGGAATTAATTGGAGCTTTTACTTCCTGTCCTAGCTTGAGCGATGATAACATGGAGAAAAACTAGCATCTTTTTCTGAAAAAAAATGTTATGCATAACATGTAAAGGAAAATTTAAAAAATAATTCCCCTATTTTTGCCAGATCATGTGAAGTAAAGTGAAAGAATTTAGATTCCCAAATAGCTGCCTGATTTGTGTCTCCTAAATTACTCTTTGAACAGCTCCAAACAGTTTATGTACTTTCATGGTCAGTTAAAAAACTGAGTTTTTTAAAGAAATTGTATCAAAGGCATTCCTGTTTCATAGATTTTTTTAAAATTTTTTTTTTATTTTATCTGTTTCCTCAAACTTTGAACTGGACAATCTAATTCTGTGTAATTAAGAAATTGAACTATTCTATTAATATTATATCACTGCACGTTTATAGCTGTCTTTCATTCCAGTTTTTCATTTGTATCTGATACAAGCTTCAGCTCATGAAAGTACATTGCCTTAGTGAAAGAATGTAAGTATATGCTTATCTTTGCATACTGCACATAGTTGCAGTGATTTCTGAGACCATTCGTGCTTTAAGACCTTAAGCAATCTTATGTATTTGCAAAATTGATATCTTAATACCTACTATTTCTAAAATGTCTACTTTCATTAAGGAAGTAATAACTTGTGTTTGTTTATCCTTTGCTATAAATTACTCTTTGTCAGTGTTTTTACTTCTATGTGTGTACATTTTTCAGAAATTGTAAGTATTGTGAATGAGTCTTAACAATTACCCTTTTAGAGAATACTAAAAAGAAAAAATTATCTTCTCTGGAGTCATTAAGGAGGGAATATATCATTGCAAGTCTTAAAGATTAGGGCATTCATCTGCATTTTATCCTTTTGCAGATATCAGTCTATTTTCTGAGACTGTGACATTCTGGCAAAAGTCAAACCTTTTCAACTTATTGTATAAGGTTTTTTTTTCTTATACTCAATACTTCCCACCAGGCTGATTTAGCACTGGAACAGATTGCTGTGAATGACTAAACCCCTAGGGCTGGAATGTGAGTCACTGCATAAATCCCTACAATGGAAGAACACTCAGTGGAAACCGGCAAGGGTGATGTGACCCTGAAGCTCAGAAAATAATGAAAAGCAGCTGAATTTATCTCGAGAGGAAGGGGACCTGAGGATTGCCTTTGTTTTAGCTAAACAGCCATCAACAGATGAAAGGCTCAACTGGTAGTGTAAATGTCTCCCTGAGTTAGCCAGGCAAGAGGGGGGCGGGTGGGGGGAGGTGAATATTTGGCTCCTCCCAACATAGAGTATGAAAGCTAGACAACTAGTAAAAGAATTTTAAGGAGAGCAACAGGCTTGAACTGGCTTCAACACGGGTACTCTTCCCCAGCAGGTGGGGGCATACAGTGTTGTGACAGTCAGTATATTTTAGAGACCAGTAATGGGGATCACATCGGGACTGAAATGTGTATGGCATTTGCTATGCATTGCTAAGTCTAACTTACATTTGTATTGTATTTTCACTATAATTTATATCACTGATAAATCAGAAACTTTGTGTAACACCAACCATCTCCAAATAAGTAAATCTGATACTAAACATGACACCTTCCATGTGTGGAATACCTAAAAGAACCGGGTCAGATAGTATTGGGCTTACAATTGCCCAGGGAGGTTCTAGTATCTCCACCTTAGAGGCTTTCAAAGCTTAACTAAATAAGGCTCTGAGCAACATTAGTTCAGCTTTTAATTCAATGTATCTTTACTTTGGCCTTGGACTAGATAACCCTTCAGAAGTCTCTTCCAACCAAGATTATTCTATGATTCCAGTGCTTGCACAGCAAGCACTCAGTGTGGTTGCAACTTGGTAGCCAAAGCTGCGGTTGAGTACTAGCCAGAGCAAGTACCAGCAAACTGAGCTCTCTGGTGCTTGTGTTTCCTAGGACGCAATATAACACCTTTCATGCCATAGCACATCTAGAATTTTCTGACGAGACCTCCCAAAGATATTTTAGAAAAGTCTGGGAAAGACTGAAAGAGTGGAGACCAGTTTGTTAGGTTTGAAATGAAATTCCAAGATGGGATGTTAGAATTGCTAAGATTAGCGTCTGATTTTAGTCAAAGAATGCAGAGAGAAAGGATCAAAAAAATAATAGCTTTATTACTATGGGGTGGGTATATCAGGTAAGAAATTCAGGTAAGTATATCAGGGACGAAACAAAAGCGATGAAAATTTAGAACAATTATGAGCTCAGGAAAAATGGTGGTTTATTTGCAAATAAAATATGTGACTGTGGAAATATTTCTGGAAAAAAAGTAATGGAACACAAGCTATGAGGAAACTCTAAACTATACTAAGCCAGACAAATGAATGCCTTCTAAGAAAGCACATTATCACAAGTCTGTTCTCTTTTTGATGATTCTCATACATGGGAATGATAGAGTATTTTACATAGCTGAGTAAATGCATTGATATTCAAAGCATTACAGCTGCATTCCGTTACTATTTTGCAATGAATTGGTAGTTATATTTATAAAGAGAAATTTGTTGGAAAACTTACACTTTATTAGAAATAGTTTAATAGTTATTCATCCAGATGAATGGTTATTATATCCAGATATGTTTCCTGAAGTTTTTTCCATACCTGTGCAGGAGCTGATTATACATCATCTAATCTTTCCTGCCAGTAGTTATTCAGAACATGTTAATCACCCTTGTGAACTAGCAACCAATAATACACTCAAAAGATACTGTGAATAGTTAAAGGTTATTCCCTTTATACTGTCCTTTAGCTCCTTTCAAACAGTTGGTTGCAATTTCAGTTTATATATTTCCTCCACCTGCAGTATAGTTGCATCATTTGAAGATAATAGTATTTTGAGAAGACAAAGCTTGTTAGCTTTTTAAGAGAGGATTCCTTCCACCCCTTGAGCGCTGTCTATAGAAAGGAATAATTTCTGTCATGCCAGTAGTTTAGAACCTACTTATGTGTCTTCTATAGAAGTGCAATGTTATTTCTGTTTGCAGTATACTGATTTCTGTTAGAGTTATTGAAAAAAAACAGAGCCTCCAGAAGTTGGTATTAGACTCTCATACTTGCAAATGCCAATGAAAATTGAACGTTCAGCATTACATTAGGGATCAGTGACAGATCATATCTGATCATGTGAGTAGTGCTGTCAGCACTCTATTTTTCATGTCGAATATGGCTCTACAATTTTTTTTTTCCGATTATTTGCATGGTATCTAATTCCTTCTGATTCACTGGACACACTCAATTATTGTCAGATAGAGTGACATAAGTTGTGCTTGTAAGAAATCTGTGTAGCTGCTCCCATGGCAGTAAAGAGTATCAGTGGCCAAATATATTCTGTTGCAGTGTCCAGTTGAGCAAGGAAATGCTATCATCCCCAGAAGCCTAAAGAAATATATCTGCAAATATTCTGGGCATTGTTACTTTGAGTGGTATCTTACTATTTTCTTAAACATTTCACAGACACACGTTTTCTCATATCAGGACTCATTTCCCCAGAAAATGAGGAAGAAGAGATGTTCTTCAGAAGTTTCCATTCTCCTTTGTCATATAGTACTTGCATCACTGCTTTCCTTCTTGAGATGAAGACATGGCATTTGCAGTCATTCTTCTAGATGCAGGTGAGGAAAGCCAGTAGACTGTTAATCTTCGACAGGAGTGTTTCAAGCAGATTTAGGGAAATTATCAACATTTCACAATTATAAATTTATTTTGCATTGCTGATAAAATCTCATTTCCTCTCTTATGCAACCTTTTACTGGTAAGTATAGATTTCTCTCCCTTTGCATATATATTATATGTTGTACATCAACATGAGCCAGCAGTGTGCCCAGGTGGCCAAGAAAGCCAACAGCATCCTGGCCTGTATCAGGAATGGCGTGGCCAGCAGGAGTAGGGAAGTGATCATCCCCCTGTACTCAGCTCTGGTCAGGCCGCACCTCGAGTACTGTGTCCAGTTTTAGGCCCCTCGATACAAGAAGGACATTGAGCTGCTGGAACCTGTCCAGAGAAGGGCAACAAAACTGGTGAAGGGTCTGGAAAACAAGTCTTATGAGGAGCGGCTGAAGGAACTGGGGTTGTTTAGCCTGGAAAAGAGGAGGCTGAGGGGAGACCTGATCACTCTCTACAACTACTTGAAAGGAGGTTGGAATGAGGAGAGTGTTGATCTCTTCTCCCAAGTAGCATGCGACAGGATGAGAGGGAATGGCCTCAAGTTGCGTCAGGGCAGGTTTAGGTTGGATATTGGGAAATACTTCTTCACGGAAAGAGTAGTGAGGTTTTGGAACAGATTGCCCAGAGAGGTGGTTGAATCGCCGTCCCTGGAGACATTCAAAAAAAGTGTAGACGTGGCCCTCCAGGACATGACCTCATAGGCGTGGTGGTGTTAGGTTGACGGTTGGACTTGATGATCTTAGAGGTCCTTTCCAACCTTAGTGATTCTATGATTCTATAGTTTCTCAGTTACGATGACAATATTTTGTGCGCTTTCATGTGCAACTTTCTCCAAAGAGTTTGAGTTCACACTATACTTTTATGTGCATTTTTCTAGTGTTAGGAACAGATTTTCATACTGTGTTTTGATTTCCTTTGTTCAAGTATAGAGATACTATTTTTTGGTTTTTTCCTCCTCAGAGAATAAAAGGTATGCAGTGGAAACATGAAAACTCTAAATTATACCAGATTCTGTGCCACAATGACTATAAATCTATGAATCCTGTGAGGCTTGTGGAATTGACAAACAACAGTAGTAACTTGTAGCATACTTAGAGCTTATAATGGAAGCACCACAAATAAATCATTACAGAAATTAGTTATCTATATTAAGTGAGGTTTTATCGATGACTACTAAATAATATCACAGTAATAAGTAGTGTAATGGTTTCTTACAGAATTATCTGTTCTAAACTTTTGTGATGCAACAGACATTTTAATGTAATGTATCCCAGCACTGTAATACATTAAAAAAAAAAAACAAAAACAAAAAACAAAAAGATTCCAAGCTGTTTTTCACAACTTTGTAGTGAAGGAATGATAAGCATTTCCTTAGTAGTCTGCTCCAAACTTTCATGCTTTTATATCTTCTTTTATGAAGATACCGCATCTTCATATGAATATAGTCACTGCCAGACCCATTTGTAGCTAGTCCACTTCCTGTATCTGGCACTGGCCATCACCGTTTCAAAATAAACACTGAAGACCTCAAAATAGGCAGGTGTGGGATAATAGCCTTCCAGCCACATGACATGCTATTTTAACATTTGCCAATTGGAGACAAAATGATAAAAAATGCAGTGGAAAGTCTAATAACATTTCTAGTGGCTTTGTAACCAGGATTTATTGAAATTTTTTATATTATCCTGATAAATATCCGTAAATATGCATTATTTTACTGTTTCCAGCAGTTCCATAATTGCAACATTAGGAAGAATACATGCATGCTGGAGAAGTTCCTTCTTCTGGAATTTAAACCACCAGTACAAAACAGGGGGCAGCACTTCGATGCACCCAGTCTGAAAAATGTAACAGATGGTTTGTTTCATTTCCACAAGTTCTGTACAGAGTGAAGGCCCATTTGAAAACTTAATGGAAGTGTTTGTGCCTAAGTGATAACTTGCAGCAGAAATACATAGAAGAAAAAAGTGGAAATCACTTAGTAAGTGTCAAAACTATAATTCGCTCCTTCCTCTTGATACACTGCACATAGTTTATCTACTCCAGTGCTCTTATGCAGTATAAAGAACAGAAGTTCAGGGCATAACAGATTAATGAGACATTTGTAGCAATATAAATGAGGAGGTTAGGAAATTTACATTACTGTAAGCTACAAGATGGATTAATGTAATTTCTGTTTGCAGCCTCAGATTTAATTCATCAGTGTTTCCAGGAGAAAATGCATTATTAGGAACATGCTTCAAGAGAATTTTGGAGTATGGTTATATTAGGAGTTTATAACTGGAGACATTTATTATAAAAACAGAGTCTAATTGCATAAAATGTTGAACAGTTTCCTAATGGAATATAGCTTTTCTTTGAGAACAAGGTGAAGTAATGTCAATTCTATGTCTAGATCTTGGAATATATGTGAAACAAAGTTATGAAACTACAGGTGGTAAAAATTGAAGAGCTCTCAAAATACATTTTATTTCCTTCATCATACTTAAGTCACTACATGGATTGTTTTTCTGAAAATTTAATTTGAATGTTTTCTGTCTTAATCTTATCAAATTATCAAATTAAATTGAAAAAGAAAAAATGATACCTTTCTTGTTACAAAGTACAATAAAATATTCACAACATACTGCTGATACTTAGCTGTCTCATAAACCTCAATTTAGAAGAGGATTTAAGAACAGATTTAAACAATTTGCTGCATAAGAATGAATTTATATAGATGTGTAAATGTCATTGTTATTTTCATGGAATCATACAATCACTAAGGTTGGAAAGGACCTCTAAGATTATCAAGTCCAACCGTCAACCTAACACCACCACGCCTATTAGGTCATGTCCTGGAGGGCCACGTCTACACATTTTTTGAACGTCTCCAGGGACAGTGATTCAATCACCTCTCTGGGGAGCCTGTTCCAACACCTCACTACTACTACTTCCCGTGAAGAAGTTTTTCCCAATATCCAACCTAAACCTGCCCTGATGCAACTTGAGGCCATTCCCTCTTGTCCTGTTGCTTGCTACTCGGAAGATGAGACTGATACCCTCCTCACTACAACCTCCTTTCAAGTAGTTGTAGAGAGAAATCTGGGTTTATTGCCAAGATCTTGAGGTATTACAGCTGTGTGCACTTCCTATTTGTGAGTAAATTAATAGCAACTTTTGAATGATATATGGGTATAGGAAACCTGACTTCTGAATGCCACAAAGTGAGTGTACCTCTCCACATAACCTTTCAAAAGTCTGAGGTCTGGGGTTGGTCTTTTTGTTGTGTGGGGTTTTTTTTAAATTATTAAAATTACAAGTTCACATAGTTACTTTTGGTATGAAGAAGCATCTAGAAAGATCTGGAAAAAGGAACATAACTGTTGTTATATACAAAAAGCCTAAATGGAAATGAATGTTTTTGTGTACTTTTTTTTACATTAAATACTAAAAGATTTTCTTCTAAGATTAATTAAAAATAGTAGAAAAGTCTTTTAGATGGTTATGTGTTGTATGCTTACAATGTTTTTTTCTTTTGCCCCTTTCCCTGTGTTACTACAATTAACAAATAAACAACCTCCCCTGGAAGCACCCAGATTTTTTTAAAATTCTGAAGTCTTTTATACAATCTAAATCAAGAGGTATAATTCTCTAAAATATTGTCTGTGGTTAGTTTTTATTGCAGCCTTTCAACAGGAAAGGGAGCTGTAGAATCTAAAATACCCGTATAAAACTGGTGCTGCTGGCAGTTTTAAGCAGAGATGCTGGTCAGAGGAATCATAGCAGCTTAAAATTCTTCTATAATTTAGACAGGAATAAAAATGACATCTTAAGCTGTTGACTCACAGGTGTGATCATAAATTACAGTTTTCAAAGGAGCAACATAAGGCAAGGCAATACCTTATCATGTACTGTAAATATCTTTCCAAATTTATTCCAGTTGTTGTTAGGAAATTCTTTGAAATGTAGAAGCCCCAACAATATCAAAACTCTTGGGAGGAGACTGCTTTTGTGATAAGAAATTAATTAAAATGTTTTATCATAGTAGAGATCTTAGCTGATTTCTCTCTATCTATTTGCTTGTAAAATGAACAGAAATAGATAGCGATGCCTTTGGTAAAAGGTGTGGTGCTTCTGCAATACTTCTTCCTCTGCCAGAGAGTTACTAATAGAGAAAGGAAGATGAGTGTATGGGGGGGCGCGGCGGAGGCGGGGGGAAGGTACAGACATTTTGCACCATTCTTGAATCACACATAAGACATGAAAGGTTATGCATCCTGGGACTGTGATTTCAGTACTGAAAGGGAAAAATAATGTTTGTTCTTCACAAAGGGAACCGATGTGTTACTGCCCGATTTTGCACATCATCCTAGTGTACTCTTTGAAATGAAATGAGGAGAGACAGTATACACCTATCCTTTTTTATCAGCTAATTTTCAACAGACAGGGAGCAACAGTCAGAGTTAGGGGATGCCTCTGGCACAACTGTCAGACTCTCTATCCTTCCTTCTGTGGCTATAATTCAGTGTAGAGAGCTTTAGGCTAATAGTGAACAAATTTCAACCCAGAAGAATATATTAGTCAGCTTTGTAATCTTTCATCTGATTATAGTCATTTACATCCTAAGGATATGAATGCTAAGATGACTTCCTGTTATTTGTCCTCTTTCCTAAGTCATTAATTATCCTCTTTCCTCAGTTGTTGAGGTAAACAGTGAGCAGCTCCAGCACTGGCAGGATTCACAGAGGAGCACTCCAGTGTGGTGCACAGTGTGGTTTCCCAAAATTTCTTCTACGGAAGAAGGAGCAGGCAACTCAGGAGAACTAGAGAGATGTGGTTAGGCTATGTAGGGAGAAAATTAGAAGTGCCAAAGCCCAGCTAGAACTTAACCTGGCTACTACCATTAAGGACAATAAAAATATTTTTACAAATACATTAATAATGAAAGGAGGACTAAGGAGAATCTTCTTCCTTTTTGGATGAGGAGAGAAACATAGTGACAAAGATGAGGAAAGGATGAGATACTTAATGCTTCTTTGCCTGAGTCATTAACAGTAAGACCAGTTGTTTTCTGCATACCCAGCCCCCTGAGCTGGAAGACAGGGACAGGGAAGCAGAATGAAGCCCCCATAATCCAAAGTGAAATAACTAGTGATCTGCTACACCACTTAGACACACACACAAGTCTATGGGGCCAGATGGGATCCACCCAAGGGTACTGATGGAGCTGGCAGAGGTGCTCACCAAGCCACTTTCCATCATTTCTCAGCAATCCTGGCTAACTGGGGAAGTCCCAGTGGACTGGAGGTTAGCCAATGTGACACCCATCCACAAGAAGGGCCAGAAGGAGGATCTGATGAACTGCAAGCCTGTCATTCTGACCTTGGTGCCAGGGAAGATTACAGAGCAGATCATCTTCAGTGACATCTTGCAGCATGTACAGGATTAGGAGGTGATCAGACCTAGTCAGCATAGGGTCATGAAAGCCAGGTCCTGCTTGACTCCTTCTATGACAAGGTGACCTGCTTAGTGGATGAAGGAAAGGCTGTGGATGTTGTCTACCTGGACTTGAGTAGAGCTTTTGACACCATTTCCCACAGCATTCTCCTGAAGAAACTGGCTGCTCATGGCTTGGGTGGGTATATGCTTCGCTGGGTAAAAAAACATCTGGATGGTCAGGCCCAAAGAGTTGTGGTGAATGGAGTTAAATCCAGCTGGCGGCTGGTCACCAGTGGTGTTCCCCAGGGCGCAGTATTGGGGCCAGTTTCATTTAATACCTTTGTCAATGATGGGTGTTGTGACCCAAGTGCTGGGTCCTGCACTTGGGTCACAACAACCCCATGCAACGCTACAGGCTTGGGGAAGAGTGACTGGAAAGCTGCCTGGAAGGCAAGGAAGGACATGGGAGTATTGTTCGACAGTGATTCTGTGATTCTAAGTATTAGCACGACAGTTATCTCCCGTGAGAAAACCATAAGACTTGTACTATTTCCAAACAAGGATGTGTTTTCACTGGTTTCCTATACACAGGTAATTTCCATCCTGTTGGCATACCCTTTGGGTCTTTTTCATTATTTTACTTCAGGGTCTCAATGCTAAACTTGAAAGATACGGAACTAGCAGTCATATAGGAAAACAATTATACTGCAGCTTAAAACTGTGCTTATCCTTCCATGCCCTCATATTTCTGTTGTTGATCTACTCAAGAAGTGGTGTTCAGAGGTTTACTCTCTCCCTTTCCCCAATTTCCCAGATAATTTGCGAGCACCTGGTATTAGTAAACCCTTACAGAACATCAACATCATGTAGGTCAACGAAGATTTTGCTAACTGTTTTTAACCTTTAAAGAAAAGCTTATGTCAGTGGGACTCTGCAGTTATCTATCAGATCATTACATTCACTTAGAGTATGTTCCTATTATCTTTAAATGCTCTACAGAATAAAATTGTTTTTAAATAAACTTCAAGAATCTTGTATGAGCACTATTTAAACTTCCTGATTTTAGTCATTTCATAAAATTATGCTGATGTAAAAAAGTTTGTACTGGGTTAATCAATTCTGTTTTCTAACACTGGCAAATGAGGGGTTCATAGCGAATAGTACAGCAAATGTAAGAGGCTAGCGTCCCCCCTCATTTTTATAACTTCCCAGCTTCCAGCAGTCAGTGGTAGAAGGGTCTTCTGAGTTTCATCCCTGTATTTATTGCCAGGAGACCTAGACATTTATGTAGGAATCATTGCTGCATATCTCCTAGCAGTTGGCCATACTCAAGACAGCATTTCAGAGAAGTTATTTCAGTGAGTGTAGTGTTTTTTGCTTAACTTACAATCAGTCATGAAGCACACAACTTACCAACACCAGGTGGTATTACCAGGCTAATGATGATTTTGGGATAGGTGGTCAGATATCCTTCAGTCATCTTTTTTCTCTATACACGAGTATTCTATAACTAAAACAAACCTTTTTTTATCTTCTTTTGAGACTGAGGATCATAACTGCAGTATTCAAAACATGGGCATGTCATAGGTATGTATTTACACACATTCTAGTTTTGCTCTTTAATTCATTTCCAGTAACTCCTAAAGCTCTAACTGCTTTTCTTGACTGCATCTGAACTGTATTTAATGATCTTCACTCCTAATACACAGCAATATTGAAATCTTGTCTCTTGAATCAGTTGTTTCTTTTCTTGAGTGTGGGAGTAAAGAATTTGAGATTAATCCCTCTCCTTCTCCCCTTCCCCCTCTCCTCAGTCTTTCATACTGTCCTCTTCAGTTGTAGTGACTAGCTGTCTGATAATCTTTAGATGTTTCTTGCACTGATTTACATCTCTACCTCTTTAGCAATGACAATTAACAAAACTTAAAATACAGACAGCCTTGTCCCTTAGTGGGAATGATGAAAATGAAATAGTGTCATTCTATGTACCTGTGGGAGGGAGGGAAGGAGGGAAGGAGGGAAGGAGGGAAGGAGGGAAGGAGGGAAGGAGGGAAGGAGGGAAGGAGGGAAGGAGGGAAGGAGGGAAGGAGGGAAGGAGGG
>VWZZ01007432.1:0-39058 GCA_013399095.1 Psophia crepitans | reverse complement strand
GAGGGAGGGAGGGAGGGAGGGCTAAGATGACCTTAATTTTAAGGGTCAGTTTTAAATTCATTGGTTGTCTAACCTGTAGTGGGGACATGACTTGTGGTTGATTTAAAATGCCGTGGAGATGCTAGACTTCAGTGATACAGAAACACTTACCAAAGAGATTTTTGAAGAAAGAGGTGCCCTTTGGATGGATTGCAGTGTTCCTTATCTATGTGCATAGTGACTTCTCCGAAGAATATTGGTAGATAGCCCAGGCAAACCTTCCCTTTATAAAGGCTCCTCTGATTATTTCCCCTCATATTCCCATTATACTTTATCTTTTTACAAGTTCTTAGAAATGTCATATTGCAGAGAAACTCAATCCTCTTTTTCATTTGCTAACTATTTGCATAACTGCATCAACTCATATTTTTCTCAATAGATAGCTAATGTTATAAGCTTGTCTACATTAGGAAAATAGATCATATTTTTTAAAAGTTAAATTATTAATGGTTCAAATAGCATGAAAAGCAGAAGGAAAAATGGTAAAGAAATCTCGATATATTTCAATACCAGGAGAAACTAAAGCAAACTCAGCTTAAAGGCATAATATTGCTGGACTCAAAATCATTAAAAACACATGAGTAGTAATGAAAAAAATAATTTGAAAAGTCAGGAGACGAAGAAAAAATATTTCAACTGAGAGAAAACTCTGTGAAATAATAATGTAGAAAAAAATGCCAGTAATTTGAGCTTTTGTGTTTGCATGATTTGTGCATATTTCTCTCTTTAAATACGTAATGGCAGAGCAGGAAAATTCCCCAAATTTGTGGCTTCTTACGGAGAAGGTATTACATCAAGAGGTTGGGAAGTAGTAGGCAAAGCACACCAAAAGTAGTGGAAAAGACTCAAATTCATCAGTCTGTAAAGCAAGCTCCATGGCTGCGTGGGTACAGTGCTTGGACACGGGTAGGTGCCACGCTGCTGGATCCCACTGGGCCGACGTGAGCAGCCCCAGCTTCCCGCAGGAGCTGGCTGGGGAAACCGCAAGAGGAAAAACAACCTCACATGGTGGGGTCTTCCTCTTAGAAGGAGTTATGTTGTGAGAGCACCATAATGTGCTTAAGATTAAACATCTTTTACAAGAGCTTGTTAAAAAGTAGAAAAAGCAGGCAACAAAGAGTTGAATCTTCGCAAGTTGGAAATGGAGGGATACTGTATGTGGTGAACAAAGGCATCTGGCATTGCTAAATAGCGGGTGTGTGAGCCCTGACTGCACCACGAGCTCTAATTGCCTCAAATTATTTCATTGGCACCCGTAGGGCTGGCCCCTGTGTGGGCTGCCCGGTGCCAGACACAGCCGGTTCCAGCCGGCTCCCAGGGCCCCACCGCAGGGCCCAGCTGAGCCCCTCAGCCACGGGCGGGCGCCTCGGGGAAAGCCTGGGTAAGGAAGGGCAAAGCGCTGCCCGGCAGCCAGGGCTGAGGGAAACGGGGTGAGAAACAGCCCTGCGAGCCCTGAGGGCAGAGCGGGAGGGGGGCAGGAGGTGCTCCAGGCACTGCCCCCGCAGAGAGAGATGCCCCTGCGGCCCCGGGAGAGGCCCCGGTGGGGCGGGTGTTTCCCTGCAGCCCGTGGGAAGGCCCCAGGCTGGGGCTGGGGAGCAGCCTGAGGAGGGAGGAGCGGCAGAGGGGAGCTGCCATGGCCTGACCGCAGCCCCCGGCTCCCCATCCTGCTGCATCCCTGCTCAGAGGGGAGGAGGTAGAACACTCAGGAATGGAGGAATGAAGTTGAGCCTGGAAAAACAGGATGGGTTGGTTCAGAGGAAAGTGTTTTAATTTTTTGTCTTTGTTTCTCACTGCACAAATCTGTTTTAATGGACAATAACTTAAAATAATTTTCCTCATTTCAAGTTTATTTTGTCCATCACAGTAACTGGAAAGTGTTTACTCTGTCTTTATCTTGAAGTATGAGCTTTTCCATCTTACTTTCTCTCCCTGTCCTGTTGAGGACTGAGAGACTGGTAGTTGGGCTCTTAGACAAGATTAACCAACCACACCTAAGCATCCTCACCAGGGACCCTCCAGCATGCCTCCTCAGCCCGTTGGGCTGGGGGCCTGGCCTTCAGTCCTTGCCTAGACTATGTTGTGGTTGTTCCCATTTTTAGACTTAACTCCTGAAGCGGCCTTGCATCTATGTTGTAGTAGTCTTGCTTTCAGTTCTGTCTCTAGCCCTTTCTCCTACAGGTCTGACTGGACTCCCTGGATGAATTATGGGCCTGCTTTATCACCTTGGCTTTCATGCCTTTCAAGCACCTTGCTTGAGTACAGTGGGACTGTGCCCTGGTCAGTAAGAGCACTGCCCCCCTGCCTTTGCTTGGGTCATCCTTGTTTCCTGATCGTCCTCTCTCACCAGGCAGCCCAGCTTTTACAGCTCCCTGACACTGGGTGAGTGAAGGTACTAAGAGGGCATCATTCACTAAGTTGGATTGTTGCCCAAATGAGGACAACAGCAATCTACTTTTGCAAACTTTATGTAAAAATACCCCAACCAACAACCAAAAGCTAGTTTGCGGGCAAAACCAGAAAGCCAACAAAAGAAATACTAGGTGATTTTTAAATACCTTATTAGTAGTAGGCTTGCCAGATGATCTGTAGGGGCCAATAGATGATCAGGATGTAACAGTGTATGAAAGTAAAGCCGTAGCATAACACTAAATGCACTTTTTGCATTCATGTACACTTAAGAAGTCTGAGGCACATGGCCACATCGGACATGTTTTTCTTTTTATTAGTGACTCATGAGATTTGTCTTCTATGAAGCTTTATTGCCCCAGATCTGGGTTCTTCATCCAGTGTGCAAAGAGCCAATCCACACAATCCATGCAGTTAAGATATTTGGTTTTATTTCTAGCCTGCAGCATAGGGTGCCAGGCACCAAACACCAGCCAGCACACTGAATGCATCAAGTGTCCCTTTTTTATAGTAACAAGATGTAACTGATTGGTGATCTTAAACTTCCTTACCCACCTTCCACCCACCCTCATCATAGGTGTGCATTTCACTTTAGGTTTCAAACACTTTGGGAAGTCTCCGAATTAGCATGCTTATTATTCACAAAGGGGTGTACCTTTCAGTATTAAATCAATACAGGTTAGCTGAGGATATGCTATTTCTTGATACTATTTCAAGGCTAGATGTATGTTATGTATACTTAGAGCAGTGAAAGAATACTTTGAAGGGTCCTATTGTTCTAAATCCTTAGTCCATTAGAGATCCTATCCTAGTTACTATAGTTTCAGAACATACTGTCAAGGATATGTGAGGTAGCGTATACTTTGCACAGTCTTAAACCTTATTTTTCCTATATCAGTGTTGTCAGGGGAAGTTATGGAACCAAGTGATAAAATGAACTATAAGAAATCAATAGTTGTAACCTTATAGTCCAATAAATACAGTATTATCCTTGCTAGTAAAAGTCCAGTGGCACCATATTAACTCTACAGAGTCTCAGCACTGGCACTTGATAGGTTTGCTTTGTCTGAGCTTCCCTTGGCCTAGACCTCTATTTTAACTTGTTTACCTGCAATGGTGATTGTTTAACAAACAAATAACTATTACTTAATTGTTTTCATGTAATTTTGTATGATTTTAGCTTTCTGTGATTGTCTGCTGTAATGCTATTGTTATAATAAGTGTCCATAATAGATAGTAATTTTAAGTAGTTCTTCTGAGTGATAGAATAAAAATGCAGCTGAGAGAGGTACAGGTGTGGGCTGACAGCAGAAGCTTTGGATATGTGGGATGTGATGAAACCAGAGGTCCAGGGCTGTGAGCAAATGATCAGTAGTCAATTACTGGTCAATAAAGGAATGCAACAGTGAACTGGGAAAACTAGTTTTAGAGCTAACAAAGAATAAGTATTTAGTATGAGTAAAACACGTCATATACATTTAATCCAGATATAAACAGAACTGCAGATCAGTGAAGAAAAAACAAGGTACAGTGCATGTCTGAGAATAAGTAAAAATAGACCATGATGGATCATAAGATGAGGAAGCAGTAACACTCACTATCAAAATCATAAATCTCTCAACTGTTAGAAGGGAAAAACTGCTCAGTTCACCTAGCTTAACCCTAAACTGGGATCAAAGTAATTAATAAACTCACTACCGACTTGTATTGACCTCTGTACCTCTCAGAAGAGAGTTGCCTACCACTATCACTTGTCACCTTTTCTTAGTTGCACTGGTTATTATACAGGGAGCAGACTGGGCTGCCTTAGCTCCGGAATCTTTCCTGATGTGATGCATCTTTACTCTTCGGTCCGCAGAGTGGTGAAGTGGTTCTGCAAGGGTACCTCAGCTTTGGGGGAAGTCTTATCCTCCTGCTGGTCCTTGCCATCGCAAGCTTCCATTCTTCTGCAGTATTGCCTCCATCCCCCCCAATCCCCCCTTCTGTGTGTGCCAGTGTGGGAGTTTTTGGCTGTTTGGCCATCGGCTGTGAGTCCATTGCAGACTGCACTTGGAACAGCTATCTAACTCCTCCTCAGCCTCCCTGATGTTACGCAGCCTTTGCACCA
This sequence comes from Psophia crepitans, assembly GCA_013399095.1. NCBI lineage: Eukaryota > Metazoa > Chordata > Aves > Gruiformes > Psophiidae > Psophia > Psophia crepitans. Next base: position 34,506 of record VWZZ01007432.1, on the reverse strand, counting down.
CCTTCTGCAGCTCAGCCACCCCCTGCAGGAGGTCCTCCACCTGGGCACACCCTTTGCAGGCAAGTCTGCTGCCTGTCCCTGCCCCAGGATAAAGGTCTGGATGCTCGTTGCAGCCTGAGGTTTGCACTGCAGTCTCTCCCTTCAGTAGGTCCATCTGGGTGGAGGCATCAGCCAGTGCTGGCGTAGATGATGCAGACCCCCTCCACCGCAGCTGCAGCCTTTGCTCTCAGACGAGTGCCCACCATTCTGCCTTGAGGGTCACGGAGGATGGCTGCCCTTGACCTGTCACAGAACGGTGCCTGGGTTGCTGGGTTATGTGTACTTCAAGTCTCCCACTCTGCTTCCGGAACGCCTCTCCTTTGAAGGGGCACCTTTCCACAAAAACTGCTGTGTCATGCCCTAGTTGAGCACTCCTGGTCATTCGCACTCCCTGGGCTGCCATATGTGGGTGTGGGGTAGCTGCTGTGGCTCTGGCAATGCTCAGGCTGGGTCTGTGTCTCATGCCAGAGCTGCTGGCTCCTGGCAGGTGTCTCTTCTCCGCTGGCCTTTCCCTGCCTCAGGAAAACCTCCTGTGCACCAAGGTGTGCTGCTCTGAAAGGAAGTTGTGGTGAGCTGGGGGTCAGCCTCTTCTCGCAGATAACTAGTGACAGGACAAGGGAGAACGACTGCAAGTTGTGCCAGGGGAGGTTCAGGTTGGAGATGAGGAGAAACTTCTTCTTGGAAAGGGTGGTCAGGCATTGGAACGGGTTGCCCAGGGAGGTGGGGGAGTCACCGTCCCTGCGGGTGTTTAAGGAAAGGTTAGATGCGGTACTGAAGGACATGGGTTAGTGGGTAATAGGTGGGGGGGAGACAGTGGGACTGGATGATCCTTGAGGTCTCTTCCAACCTTAATGCTTCCATGATTCTATGCTGTGGGTCAGGCCAGTTCTGGAGCAGCTCCCCTTGGTGACTGACTGCTGGGTTCTGTTACACCACATTTAAATGTCTCCCACGTTTAGCACAGGCAGAAGTTATACGGCCATCAGGATGAGTATTACCATTTCTACTGTAAGGTATCTTCCTCTCCTTTATTACATTTTTTTGTTTCTTCTGTATGTCTCAGGTGAACTCTTCATTTATTTCAAAGTATGTTTGAAATTTCCCAGATACTGCTTAATTTTGCTGATGCTTGTCTTCTTATTTTACACCATCAGGGACTGATGGTTCTCAGCCATGGCATTTAATGCAATCAGTTTTGAGCAAGCATCCTCCCAACAGCTTTGTACTGCATGCATGTGCCGTGTACGCTCATTCTGATCCCACCTATGTTGTTAGTCAGTACATTTTCCGAGGGTAGGCTATGTGAGTATGTCCACACCAGGGAAGAATTCAGGATGCTAACAACTCACCACAGTAATACCCACATCTGTTCTTCAGGAGCATAAGGTCGGTCATCATAACAACAGAGAAAGGGGTAGATACAGTGAAACCTGCTGTCAAGGAGGTTTCCTGGTGTTATGGTTTAGAACTAACAATACTTGGAGAGTTTGGAGAATTTCTTATAAAGAGAATAATAAGTAACTCTTTGAACAAATTGTTGATAGTTTAATTAGAATATTAATATATTTGTGGCTTTGCATGTAAGGTGTCCTTCTTTATCCCATGTAGATTGCCTGGGGTGTTTGATATGGTAACTCCACCTGTACACGCCATCTGGATGCATCACAAGACCAAAAGTGCTCTAAAACACTTTGACCAAAGTATGTTAAAAAAGAAAGTAATTCAACAACAAAATAGTTGAACTGCTCTCTATGGTATATACAATGTCTTCCTTGAAACTAGTTCATATCTGGAAGACTGAATGGTAGAAAAAGTTATATCAGTTTTCACAGAAGATTCCAGGGATGGATTAGTCAAGCAGATAAATGCACTGAGGAAATTAATTGAAAAAGGTACCCTAGTAAGCTTAAAGACACTAAGCAGAAAGAGAGTATCTGTGAGTTTTGGATGCTGATACGTAATTTCACTAAAAATGATGGTTTGACAACTTTATAACAGTCTTGTTATCATAGAATCATAGAATATCCCAAGTTGAAAGGGACCCATAAGGATCATCAAGTCCAACTCCTGGCCCCACACAGGACCAGCCCAATCAGAGCAGATGACTGAGAGCACTGTCCAGACACTTCTTGAACTCAGCCAAGCTTGGTGCTGTGACCACTTCCCTGGGGAGCCTGTTCCAGTGCCCGACCACCCTGTTGGTGAAGAACCTTTTCCTGATCTCCAGCCTAACCCTCCCCTGTTGCAGCTTCATGCCATTCCCTTGGGTTCTATTGCTGGTCACCAGAGGGAGGAGATCAGTGCCTGCCCCTTTGCTCCAACTTGTGAGGAAGCTGTAGGCTGCAATGAGTTCTCCCCTCAGTCTCCTCTTCTCCAGGCTGAACAAGCCCCAAGGCTAAAAACAACTTGCTAATGTCCAGTTGCTCTGGTTTTGGCTAGGCCAGGTGAGCCGAGCTGGCCAGGGCTATTCCATACCATGTGACATCATGGCCCCCATAAAAGGGGGCTGGCTGGGGAGGGGTGGGTTGACGCTGCTCTGGGATGGGCTGGATGTAGTCTGAGCATCTGGTCCTTTGGGTCAGTCCTTGATCAGTAAGTTGCTCTCCTTGTTATCGCCTTTGCATACACCCCATTATAACTCCTGCTGCTTTGTTGCTGTTTCCCTCTCCCTTCGCTGACCCATTGAACGGTCATTATCTCAACTGGAGGAGACTTCCCCTGTGTTGTCCCCATTCTCCTCCCCACCCCGCCAGCGGGGCGAGTGAGCAAGCGACTGCGTGGGGCTCAGCTGCCAGCTGGGGCTGAACCACGACACCAATTATTGTTCAGAAGGGCAATGTTGCCTTGGAAGCCAGGCAAAAACAGTTTCAGAGTTATCAAAGAGCAAGCATCCAACATAAACATTGCACACCTTAGTAAATCTGGGTGCAATGTGGAGTTGGAAATCAGTGGGGGGAAAGAACAGGAAGGTGCAGCACATTAGCAAACATATTTAAAATTCCACCGAGTGTACTAAAGTGACAAAGAAGAAACCATTAACAATTAACATTGACTTGCTCTTGAAAACACTTTGGGTTGTTACAAGCTGATGGGAATTCAAGCAAACCAGTGAGTAATTTGGATGCAATAAACCAGTAAGAACAGTTGAGCCTTGCACATAAAGTAGGATGTTGCTTTGTACTGCAGAAGCTAAGTTTAAAAAGTCCCAGTTCTTATTGTAGAACATTAGTGATCTTCCTTTCATTTTTTAGATGGTCTAGCAACACAGAGTATTCTATGGAAAGACAATACTAGGTATGAAGGACTGGATAGTAAAATTGCATGAGGGAAGGAGGCATTGTGTGAGGCATTGGAACAGGCTCCCCAGAGAGATGGTTGAGTCGTCGTTCCTGGAGATCTTCAAAAAACGCATAGATGCAGCACTCCAGGACATGGTCTAGTAGGCACGGTGGTGTTAGGTTGACGGTTGGACTCGATGATCTCAGAGGTCCTTTCCAACCTTAGTGATTCTCTGATTCTATGATTCTTAGGAAAAAAATACTGTTGCTTTTTCAAGTTTTACTTGTACTTTACTTCTGTCTCCTTGAACCACTAGAAATAAATACCATTTGAAGCAGATTGTGCAGATTTTCACAGTGATATTCTAATTTATTTCATGATCTATGGTTAAAGGGGAGAAAACTCAGACATTTCATCCATTGCTAGCACAAAAAGTAATTTGTTAAAATAAAAATAGTTTGAATAACAAAGGATCACTTTATTTTTACATTTGTAAATGTTTGGGTTTGTAATATTTGGAATCTCAACTACTTATTTCAGCATTATTTTTTTTATACAGATGCTATCACTTTCACAGAATTAACCCTGAATTTTACAGAATTCACAAGGTAGTTATTTGAAATTCCCCATATGATTCAAATGCCTTCTCAACTGTATTGTTAAGGCTGTATGTATCTGCTCCCCACGTGCTGTGAAGAGCAAAGTAGAAGTATATGTTAATCCAGGTTTATACTGTATTAAAATGTCTTACAGGTATGTCAACAAAAGATTATATAGGCATACCTTCAGAAATTTCTTTTTTCTGATAGCAGAGAATGCCATGTTTTAGGGAGAGGTCCATGGTATGCGAGTCTTCTGTGGGAAGCTATATGACTTACTACACAGGTGTAGGGCTTCTGGGTAGCATTGATATGGCACCATAAGCAAGTGCTTTACTATGTAGTTATGCAATTGGTTTTTTGAATTAATGCACTGAGATGAACAAGATTGTTCATTATCACAAAGTCTATACCATTATCTGTTCAAAGTCTATACAAAATTCTAGTGAAAGCCTTGAGAACATATTGGTCTATGTTAGAAAACTGGTTCCTTTGGGGTTTTTTGTTTCAAAAACTATTTTGGGCTTTCGTAAGCAGCTGAGCTAGTGCTCTGTCCTTACACAGTTCGAGTTAGAACTTCTAGTCTTCACTAAATTGTTTTTAAATACTAAAGGATACAACTTTTAGGCATAGCATTATTATTTAGGAATTTGGACTAAGGTATTTTATATTAAAGTATGTATTTAAACAGCTGAACTTTGAATAATTTCATAAGTGTTTGCTAGCCGTACCTTACCCACTGCTTCGTTAGTTACAAACTGTTACTGTAGGGTATTAGACCCTTCTCAGCACCTAAATGGAGCTAGACTTTTGTAAGAGAAATAATAACAATAAAATTAAGGATTCAGGTGAAGCAAAAAGAAATCATAAATGCAGCCTATCATATCCTGATAGATTTACATGTTTATTGTATTTCTATAAAACTGGATGTGGAAAATGGTCAAGGGAATATATACGTAACGAACTGCATGCTGTTTGCTGTGGTTGTATGGAGGTGAGATTGCAGTCACCACCTCTGATGTTGCAGGGAGATTTTTTTTTTCCTTTTCCCAGGCTGCTAAATTAAATTCTAATCCCCATGGAAATACAAACTAAAAAATTTATTACATGTTTCCTTCCTGCCATGCTGTGGTCTTGTTTGACACTTATTTCTGAGATAAATTAGGTATTTTTCTTTAGGGTTAATACTGACAATGTATATTGCCAATGCACGGTGGGTGAATTTGCAGGGAATTCATTCACAGAATATACCGACCACATATTTTTTCCCCATATAATCCTTGTAATGAGGCTGTGTACTTAATTCCCAAATTTCATTACTATTCACTGTTTAGTTAACACACATGGATTCTCACCCAGTTTCAGTGCATGACTGAAACAACATTGAGTCTGACTCCTAATGTGAATCTGTGTTATTACTGTAGCTGTAACTAATAGCCAGGTCCATTCAGTTCTTGAATAAATACCAATAAATCATATAATTCCCAGAAGATCAGACCAGTGTCCATAGTCATGTCAATGTAGTATGTGGATGACCATGATGTTTTCTTATTGAATTTTCTTGCAGTAAATTCTGTTTAATGATTTAAGTATTCTTTGTGTCTTCATGAGTTCAGCTGTTGCTTTAAGGTTTCAAATATAGTGTTAGATATATACACTCTTACAACAGTATGCACTATGAACAACTATGTTTAAACATCCAAGCCAAATTCGATGCTGCTCTGTAGCAGTATTCATGAACAAATTTCATTCTTTCAAGATGAAACGTTCCAAACCAATATTGCACAATATTATGGCACATTTTAAATATCTGCTAAAGGTGTTGTGTTTTATAAACTTGAAAGATTAAGTAATTTGAAAAGCAAATATTTGAAGATGTTCATAGTATTTCAAAATATTGACCTATATATTCAAATGTATTCATACGACAATTATCATACTGTACATTCAAAGAATTTGGATTTCATCTTTCACATATCCTTTGAAATTTTTAATACTTAAAGTGGTAAGCACTTAAGACGGCTGATTAAGGAAAGTCATAATTTTAAAAGGCTTCTGCATGACAGTATTATTAGATGGAGCTGGCTGTAACGTTTTAGGAACAAAAGCGCTTCTAAAATTTACTGAGTGTTGGGAATATTTCTCAGCTGCAGGATGGGACTGGGGAGAGTGAGCTATTTGTAATTTAGGAGAATTCTGAAAAGCCTGAAAATTATAAGCAGTTCCACAGGAAACACTTAACTATACAATCTGGATGCAGGTTTATTTTTAACAGAGTCTTTATGTGTTTGAACTTTGATTTTGATCTCAATCTTGCAGGACAACTTATTGCAGTGCCAGTTGCAGCTGACTCCAGCAGAACTGTGACATTATGCTGAATGCATCACCTCTTACAGCCCATCTCAAGATCAGTGGAGTAGCAGGCTACTCTGCCTGAGGTTTAGCAGCCAGTCTCTACCACTGTTAGAAATGAGCGCCTGCTAAACAAGTCTGTTTCTCTATTCCTGTGATGCGCAAAGATTCAGGATGTTAGACTGCTGGTCCCTAAACAGAAATGTTGGTGGCAGTGTTCATGTATATATATGCATGTGTGTCCTGGTTTCAGCTGGGGTAGAGCTAGTTTTCTTCCTAGCAGCTGGTATAGCACTGTGGTTTGGATTTAGTATGAGAATAATGTCAATCACACTGATGTTTTAGTTGTTGCTAAGTAGTGCTTACACTAAGTCAAGAACTTTTCAGCTTCTCATACTGCTATGCCAGCAAGAAGGCTGGAGGTGCACAAGAAGCTGGGAGGAGGCACAGCTGGGACACCTGACCCCAACTGGCCAAAGGGGTATTCCATATGACATCATGCTCAACATATAACTGGGGGTAGTTGTCTGGAGGGCCACTGGGCATTGGTCAGTGGATGGTGAGCACTTGTTTTTCTTTTGCATCACTTGTGTTTCTTGTGCTTTATTTCTCTCTGTGTTGTTTTCCTCTTCATTACATCATTATTATTATTATTATTATTATTATTATTATTATTATTATTATTATTATTGTTGTTGTTGTTGTTGTTGTTGTTGTTGTTGTTGTTGTTGTTGTTGTTGTTGTTGTTGTTATATATAAATTATGATTCTGTTCTTAACTCACGAGTTTTCTCTTTTACCCTTCTGATTGTCTCCCCTATCCCACTGGGCTGTGTGGTGCTTGTTTGCTGGTTGAGGTTAAACCACAACATAAGATCTTTAGAAGAAAACGCGCCTGATACCTGTTTTATCTATGCAGGTAAACTCAGTAATCTTTTTTAAAGCAAAAGTAGGTACTAATGATATGCTATGTACTGTCCAGAGGAAATAGAGGTTTGTTGTTTGTTTGTTTGTTCTTTCCTTCCTGGTTGAGTAGGAGATACCCCTGCCTTTCCTGTTTTCCACCTCAATGTGCTATGATCTCCTGCATACTGCAAAGCTTACTTCTTAAATGGGATGTTGCTGTAAATTTTATTCAGTAAATTTCCCTGAAGAATTATAAAATTAGCACTTACAAGGCACCTACAAGAGACAAAACCAAGCAGATTAAAAGCTTTGTAAGGAAAGGATAAAATATAACTTCTTTTAAAGAGCTGATAAAAGTTTTTCTGTATGGGTATAAATGTGGACTATTTGGAGGAAACAAATAGAATGTGCCTGGAGAAAACTGGTGATGTAGGATATGCAATATTGATAGTTATCCAAGAGCACTTTGCGATGACTGCTTTTAGATAATTCATTGCAAAAACTATGTCAATAGTGCTGTGAACTCATGCATGAAGTATTACAAGCTTTGTAGTTATGGCAAGGGTAAATTCCCATATGTGAAAATAACCAGTGAAGGAAGAATTACTTTGCATTGCTGTGAGAAAGTTAAGATATCGAACATAACATTTCAAAAGCATCTGTTTCAGCTTCAGTTTACAAATTCTAGCTCTGGTAGTCAAGGGTATGACAAGTCTCAACTTGCTTTATAAACTTACTCTTGGATACCTACCCTGTACACCTTCTCTCTGCAGTATCTGATAAAAAATTAGCACTTTTGCTGAAAGAAGTATTTTTGATTCAGGCAACCATTGAGTCACTGACCTAATGATCTCTCAAAATTGTGAAGGAGTTTTTAATTGTTTCTAATTTGTAACACTTAGGAAGTAGACATTCAAGCATCCTGATAAATAGGCCAAGTCTTACCAGGTATAACCTATTGAACCGTAGAGTTAATTGATGTAGATCAGTATCACCTTTCATGTATCAGCACTAATTGGACAACTGGAGGACTAGTTGTGTGAGTTCATCATTACGAAGTCATAATGACAATAATTTTTCCCACCCTGTCTATTGCATCAGAACCCACCTTATCATCACTGTATTGGAGAGGAGCTAGAAAACCATCAGGTTTAGGAGGTTTTGTCTGTCTGAGGATCCTTAGGCATGTGCTCACAGGATATTCACTTGGGTCTGACGGAACTTGGTAAATCTGAGTGCCTTGCCCATAATGCTATAAAGAAGTTTAAAAATATAAATTAAAAAAATGTTTCTAGGGAAATCTTTGCTATATTGGAGAGCCAAGAGCCAGGATTTTAAGGACACTGAGATATCAACGACTACCAACCTGAAAAGGTACCACTCTTGAAAGATTTATGCAGTGGGGCCTTTCCTGTTGTACCTGAAAAGGTACAACTTTTCAGGTACAACAGGAAANACCGTAGAGTTAATTGATGTAGATCAGTATCACCTTTCATGTATCAGCACTAATTGGACAACTGGAGGACTAGTTGTGTGAGTTCATCATTACGAAGTCATAATGACAATAATTTTTCCCACCCTGTCTATTGCATCAGAACCCACCTTATCATCACTGTATTGGAGAGGAGCTAGAAAACCATCAGGTTTAGGAGGTTTTGTCTGTCTGAGGATCCTTAGGCATGTGCTCACAGGATATTCACTTGGGTCTGACGGAACTTGGTAAATCTGAGTGCCTTGCCCATAATGCTATAAAGAAGTTTAAAAATATAAATTAAAAAAATGTTTCTAGGGAAATCTTTGCTATATTGGAGAGCCAAGAGCCAGGATTTTAAGGACACTGAGATATCAACGACTACCAACCTGAAAAGGTACCACTCTTGAAAGATTTATGCAGTGGGGCCTTTCCTGTTGTACCTGAAAAGGTACAACTTTTCAGGTACAACAGGAAAGGCCCCACTGCATAAATCTTTCACATTTCCTCATGCTTACATGTATACGCTAAGCTTTCCAGATCTTTCAAAATGTGATGCCTCTTCTTCCAACGTTAAGACAACTGTAACTACGAAAAGCAGTATTCATGTTAATGGTTTCTGAGGAATAGAGAAGCAACTTTTTTCTGATCCGACTTTTCTATTTTTATTGCTTATCTGCTTAGTCTTATTAACCTTACAAAATCTCTTACTAAAAAAGAAAATAAAAAGTTTGTTTTGTAGTTTTCCAAGACATTGTCTTTCATTGGTTCTGCTCAGGTATCTCGACTTGTGCTGTCTGATTTTTGATTCTTCCCAATAGCTCTGTTTTGCAGTATTTAGATGCAAGCACTTCTTTTCTCCTTTGAAGAAGCTGGGTCTTTTCTGTGGGTCCACTGTATTTAATAATAACAAGAAGTAACAAGGAGCATTTTAATGGAAAAGAATTGCCTTGTTCCCGTGTTATGTCATGTGTACATGTATGTTACCTTGTAGCTGTGTTCCAATTCATGTGTCAAAGCTATTGTTGTCCTGTCCTATTGTTGTCCAAAAAGCGGATTCATTGCCCTCTATGCAATAAGCCAACACTTAAACACACAGCAGAGATATTGCTTTTTATTCAGGCCTGGGTGCTCTGCAGATTTACATCAAATCAAGCACACCTAGTGCAGCTTCTCTTGTCATATTTATACAGAAAATGTTACAAAGTCGTAGACCCCCAGTTACAATGATTGGTTCAGGTTTCTTTGGCTAGCATGCAAACTAGAATGCATACCTCAGGACAATCACTCCTTAATTGATACATTGTTTGTATAAACATCAACCAACACAGAGGAAGGACCACACAACAGCAAAACTACCTATGACCGTTCTTATCTACTACCTGTGACATCCTTATTTATTAAAACTACCTGTGACATTCTTAGCCACAGAGTCAGGGTTAACTTTTAAACTTGATACAAGGTATCACCATGATTTCTTGTTTAGAATTTTTTCCACAGTATTTATAAAAGTAGGATAACTATACTCATCAACAGTGGTGATTACACAGTCTTTAAAATTTGTTTAAGTTTCCTTTTCTTTGAGACAATATTTTAAGAATCCTGTCCTATAATTTAGTAGGTCCCCAAAAGGATCCAGGTTTGTTCCTTCTTTCTTCCTTTCAGAATATTCATTTGACATTCTTAATATCTATTTCTACATACCTATTTGGCTGTAGATATAAGTTAAATTTTCTACAGAACGTTCCAATTTGGAGTAGTTCTGAGTTCTTTCATTATCTGTAATTACTAGGAATCATGTCCTTTGCCATTTTTCCTCTATTGTCCACATTTATGTTCACTTATAGTAGTATTTCCATAAAAGAATAGGTATGGGGAATTGTCAAAGAAGAGCACAATAGGACACACTGGGAAGTGGACTCTTTTAATAGGGAAAAATTCATATACTACAATTTGACAGGTGACTCAGCAATGTGAGTTGTTTGAAAAATAACCCCAACACAGGTAATATGGTGCAACCAGGGAAAATTGGAAAAGGAAACATACCAGGACCACTGGCAGATTGATTTCTCTGAGCTCCCAAGAAAAGAGGAGTACAGATACTTATTAGTACTTACAGACACCTTTTCCAGATGGCCAGAGGCATTTTCGTGTAGAACAAAGTGAAAGAAGTAACTAAGATATTATTAAATGAGATAATACCTCGATTTGGGATACCTATGGTCATCTCATCAGACAGAGGTACTCATTTTTGTGTGCAAGTAGTGCAACAGGTAAGCAAACTATTGGAAATTGATTGGCAATTACGTACGCCCTATAGGCCGCAAGCCAGTGGGCAGGTGGAAAAAATGAATCGTATGATAAAACAACAAATAGCCAAAATATGTCAAAAAACAAACCTATGTTGGTATCAAGCACTACTTATTGCACTACTTAGGATACATGTGAAACCTAGGGCCAAGGAAAATCTGAGCCCTTTTGAAATAAATACTACATGGGAGACCATATCAGGCTAAATATCAAGAGGAATACTTGAGTCAATTAGGAAATCCTTATTTGCAGAATTACGTTCTCTCTTTGGGAGAACAATTGGAGAAAATTAACGAAAACATTTTGGAAACAAGAGCTAAGGGGTTGGACCATCCTATCCACCCATTTAGCCCTGGAGATTGGGTTTATATTAAAAACTTCTCAGGTGATCCACTAGAAGAGAAGTGGAATGGACTTTATCAGGTGTTGCTGACCAGCTTCTTCACTTCAGTCAAAACCAAGGAACAACCTTTGTGGATCCACTATTCTCAAATAAAGAGGGCACCAACAGGACAATGAGTATCAAAACCGGTGGGACCTGTCCAACTAAAATTATATCAGTCATAATTTTAAACAGTTCTTTTATCTGTGGGACAGCATGGAACAGGAATGTGAAACAGAGACTGAAAAGAAGCTCAGAATCAGGAAGACATGTTCACGAACTTCCCATCTGGGATCCAGAAGAAAATTTATGGGACCAATTAGCCACTAAAGTAGTTAATACTTCTAACTTCTGTTTATAATCTGGTAGTTCAGTTAGTAATTTACTTCTTGTCTTGTTGGAGTCCCAACGCCCTTGAAAACTTTGAGACGTTATAACTTTCAATACAACAGCACAGGCCCAACCGGAGAAATCATATGGTGGGAAGTAAATGAAAATAAACCTTGTCCACAAAATCAGTACATGCTTCCAATGGGGAAAACATTGTGTTGGGGCACAGCAAGAGATGACATACAATATAATGAAGTCAGAGTGGAGGCTCTGGGAAAAGTTAGTCGAAAGTTTACTAAGAAAATATTCAAGATTAAAATAGGAAACTCATTTCCAGCTGAGAGTTGCATGAAGTTTATGAATTGCTCCAGAAGCTGCCTAAATTTATCTAAATCTAAACCTATGCTACTTTGTAATCGAAAACATGACATGCCAACCGATCATAAACATGTCATATTACCTCAAGGGTGGTTTTTATTGTGTGGTAGAATGTCTTATACCTATATCCCCACCAATTGTACAGGAGGTCCTTGTTCTTTGGGAAGATTAGTTCCCCAGTTATATAAGCCAGCTGATATCACAAGACAGAAAACTAGATCCCAGAGGTCAGTTCACTTATTAAATGAAGAATGTGATGCAGCAGTAACACTCTATAGTCCACAAGAAATATCAGCTGCTGTGTTTTTAGCCCCAGAGGTAGGAGTTGCTATGAATTATCAAGAAATGCAACAACCGGCTTGTGCTCTGGTGCAAAACATCAATTACATCTCTGAAACACTGTCAGCTATACAGGAGGAATTAAGTCAGATCAGGCAAGCCACCTTGGAATATATGGCAGCCCTAGATTATTTATTACTTCGCCATAATCATGAATGTCAAGAGTTTAAAGGTATGTGCTGTTTCAATCTAACAGATAACTCAAAGCTGATAAAAAGGAAAATCTGAAACAGCTAGCTTATGATATTAGAGAAAGACAAGGACTGGATTGGTCCTGGCTAACAAGTTGGTTGCCAAATTTAACCTGGGTTAAACAAATCTCTATAGCAGCCATCCTTACTATTAGAATCATTTTGGTAACTTGTATATCAATGTTTGCTAACTCAGTGTGTCTCTTGGTGTTGTAGAAAAACCATTGATGACTATGCGAATTGGAAATGAAATAAAATTAAACATGCAGTAATAACAGGAGAATATTTTAAATTCAGCAGTCACTGAAGGAGACTGCTCCGGTGCCGGCGTGTCCCGCAGCGGAGCGGCTGACTGAAGCGTACAGAGGGGTTTTTCTGGCTTCCCAGAGACAGGGAGACGGCAGGCAGCGGCAGCGACCGGCCACGCGGCGGTAGCTCTCGCGACAGCCGTTGACGAGATCTGGGCATTGCCAGAGCAACGGCGGTGCCCGCACCCATATAAAGCTGCCCAGGGAGCGCGAGCGACCCGGAGCGCGGCAAACAGGGCAGGCAAACAGGACGTGGCGCGTCAGAAGGGCGCGGCAGTCTGCGCGGCAGTTCGCGCAGGCAGGGCGTGCGGGTAGGGTGCGGAGCCCCTCTGCTCTCGAGAGGCCGGCTCGCCTGACGGCCGTCACCCTCCCGGAAACACCAGCCCTCACCATGGTCTCTACCCAGGCAAAAGCAGTCGCTCGGAAGAACGCGGCGACCCAGACTGCGCGCTTGCGCAAGCATGCGGCCGTCCAGGTCTCTGGCTGCAGGGAGTGCCTGGAACTGTCGCCGCTACTGGATGGTAGCGGAGACACCGCCTGTGTGCGGTGCGAGCAAGTGGGTGATCTGCTCAGCATGGTGGCTGAGCTGAAAGAGGAGGTGGAAAGACCGAGGAGCATCAGGGACTGTGAGAGGGAGATCGACTGCTGGAGCCGTGCCCTGCCGACCCCGCGAGACAGATGCGGGGAGGGTGCCCGGCCTGTAGTGGTGGCTCCCCCAGCCCCTCCCCGTCGGGCAGAAGGCAAATGCCAAAGAGTCAGGGAGGTATGGAGGCAGGTTCCTGCTCGGAGAGGAAGACAGGTATCCTCCCAGGTGGTGTTGCCCTCCCAGGTGCCCTTACAAAACAGGTTTGAGGCTCTGGAGATCGAGGAACAGGAGAATGAGGAGGCGAGTGACAGACCTTCTGGTGGGGTGTCTAAGGCGAGTCGGTCATCCCTGCGCCTCAAGACCTCCTCTGTCAAGAAGGAAAGAAGGGTCATTGTCGTAGGCGACTCCCTTCTGAGGGGAACGGAGGGCCCCATATGCCGGCCAGACCCTACCCGTAGGGAAGTCTGCTGCCTCCCTGGGGCCCAGGTCAGGGACATCACCAGAAAGCTACCTGACCTGGTTCACCTGGTTCACCTTCCGGTGCCTAAAGGGGCCTTACAAGAAAGATGAGGACATTGTTTTCAGTAGGGCATGTTGCAGTGGATAATGGGTTTAAACTAAAAGAGGGAAGATTCAGACTAGATAGGAGGAAGACATTTTTTACAATGAGGGTGGTCAAACAGTGGAACAGGTTGCCCAGAGTGGTGGTAGATGCCCCATGCCTGGAAGCACTGAAGGTCAGGTTGGATGGGGCTCTGAGCAACCTGATCTAGTTGAAGATGTTCCTGCTTATTGCAGGGGAGGTGGACTGGATGACCTTTAAAGGTCCCTTTCAGCCCAAACGATTATATAATTCTATAGGCCAATCCAGCCTTTTTGTTTATTTCTTCCCATTCTTTTGGGTTTTTTTCCTCTCCAGTGGAAACCACTCTTACGGTAGCTTTGATCTGCCAGCCCATGGAGGCCCTCTGGCCCACTGGCAAATCCTGGCACTCTAATATGTCATTGACTGTAGGCTGAATGCTGTGCAAGTATGTGGTATTTAAAAGGAAAAACAAAAAGGTAGACATTCATTAAAAGATGAGTGGCACGGTTACTATCAGAAATGTTTTGCATTTCCTGACTGTATTTTCTGCTGAAGCCCTGAACCTAAGAACCTTGAACTGGGTTATCAGGGCAAGTTCATATAACACTTCCAAACCTCAACACACAAAGCACTTGATTTTAGTCTCCCTCACAGGATTTCTTGGGAGAAAGAAAAAAAAAAACACTAAAAAAACCAAACCACACCCAAACCACCAACCTCTGTCATTACTGTAGACAGGAAAATGTTTTATTGTCAGAGAATCAAACATTCACTGCATAGCACTGGGTGTGGGAACCCCGCTAACCCTTACGGTGTAAAGCATGTTAAATGACTCTTCATGCTCTAAATTTTTGTGTTGAACACTCCAAAGAACTAATCATGGACCATATTCACAGACCAAAGAACTAATCATGGACCATATTCACAGACCAAAGAACTAATCATGGATCTCATTCACAGAGACTACTGAGGTCAGTGGAAAGATGTTCACTTACCTCTGTAGGCATTAGGCTAGGCACAGTAGTTATTTTTTTGAGCCCTTAAAGGATATGTCAGATCTTTGGGGACACTTGAGCATAAAATCATTTCTTCACAAAGTATTCTTGTTTTTACTATTGACAACTATGATATCCATGAAATGCCCGTCATCAGGGAATGACATCCTCAGTATCAACTGGAGGCAAAACCCTTTTTTTACTTTGGAAACATTTCAGGTCAACAGAAAGCTTTGATTGCATTTGTGTATCACATAAAAGGCAAATAAAATACATCAGTGAACACTGCTCTTAAATAAATTTGTTGCTGTGTTTCAGCTGCAGTGAACCAATAATGCAATACAGTATGAAATACAATCGCATGGGTTGCTGTGAATATATGCTTTATTATTCCCCTTATGTTACGCCTTTGGGCTTATTTTATGTTCAGAAGTTTTCAAAAAAGACATTACTTAAATTTCCACTCTTAAGCTATAATGTCACTTACCTTCTGTCCAATAAATCTGAGTTAATCATGGGATAAACTCTGCATCTCTATGTAGGATTACTAATAATAGCTCTTCCTTAAAATGATGCTGGAGCAGTTAAAGAATCTAAGATGATTGCTTGAATTATCCTGCACATGAACTGCTGCAAGAATGAAAGTTGCTGCTTTTCAAGCATTTGTATTCTCAGAAAGATAATGAGATGGCTTCTTGAAGCTAGGGATTACAAGACACAGAAGTGCCAGCAATTGTTAACTGGAAGTGAGTTTATTTTCTCCAACTGAAGAAAATCAAAACAGGTGATTTATCTTTTATGCATCATTAAATTGACCTCTAGGGGCATATGGCACTGCGGATATTTTTTGACATGTTCTTGTTATAAGAGAAACTTGTTCTCATATACGTATTATTGGTCTATATCTCTTTGCCTCTTACGATTTCCATTTTCTATCCCTTTGATATGGGAACATTTTGCTGCAATACAAGTTGCAGCAGAGGGGAGACAAAACAGAAGTTTAGTGAGCAAAAGTTTCTAACAAAATGAAGTCATTACCTTTACAAGTAATTCATATGTAAGGACATAAAGAATCATTTAAATGTTTTAAATGATTTTTATTTTTTTTTAAGGGGAATCATTCTAAGATTTTTTCTTGTATTAGTCCGTATGACACAAGAATAAGTAGTGAAATAATTCTGGAGAGAAAGTAAAACAAAAAGGGAATGAAAGAAGCCCAGGGAAAGAAAGGGAAAGAAAGGGAATGCCCCAGCTGAGAACTTGATTATCTTAATTTTTGCACTGATTTTAGGTATTTTTTTAGGTTAGAGAGTCACTGTAGTATAATGGTGTTATCAATATTCTCTTCCTAAATCTAGCATACTTCTCTCATATTCTGTGAGGGTGGCTGAACACCAGCATAGGATGCCCAGAGAGTTGTGGAGTCTCCATCACTGGAGGCATTAAAAAACTGACTGCACATAGTCCTGGGCAAACTCTTCTAACTGGCCATGCTTGAGCAGTTCAGTTGGAGTAGATGATCTCAGGAGGGCCCTTCTGATCTCAACTATTCTGTAATTCTTCAACTTGAAAACAGGTGCATGTTGCCACTATTAAATCGGTTAGGGGCTGCTGATGAGTTTGGAATGTTTACAGACTCAGTTGAATGTTTGTGAATGGGCTGTATTGAAGCGAAATAAACGTGTTGGATGAGCATTATGGCAGATACGGTGTTTTGGGGGTTTTGATAACGGCGTCTCCTTCTGCTCCACCCTCTTCCCCTGCTGCTAACCACATGATTTGTTTAAATCTGGGTCAAAAAGGAGGTTTCCTATTTCCTACAGTGTTCAATGCCATGTACAGCCCTTTGGAGGAAAGGGGAAATGCAGTCACCTTGGGAGGCCTATTTAGTCCAAGTACGTGTCTGTTAACTTCCTACCCTGCCTTGGAAGGACACAGTAAGCAGGGGAGAATTGTTTCTAGATCTTTTGGGTTGAATCTTTCCCAGCAGATTGGAGTTTTTCCCTACAGAAAACTAATCTTGTTCTAACTGCATTTTAATGTGATGCTTTAGTAGTTGGAAATCAACGTGGTTTCCCTACTTTAAGGAAAAGTTGGAAATAATTTCACCTTCATAGTCTTGCTGACTGAGGTTTCCTTCACAATTATAATGTGTAGGGATGCCAAAAGAGGGGACAGAAGCTAAAATAAAGAGGATATAGTTTCCTTTAATGGGCCACAATGGTGAGAGAAAGCATTGCTAATTCTTTCTGAAATATATTAATATGTGAAGAATAATATGCTGGTGTTCTCAACTAAGCTGGCCTTGTTAGTATTTTAACAAACAAGATCTGCTTGTGTTCAGTCTAAAAGATTAATTTAGACTAAATCATAATGCTCGAGGAACTTCGATTTGTTAAGTGATGCATAATTTACTTTTATGATGATTACTCTTAAATGGATGCACTTATGCCAGTTTTCTCTCTTTGAGGTTGACTGAGTTGTTGCAACATCTGGATTCTGTGATAAGGAAATTTTTGTTTGTTCTCATTATATCCCATTATGTCAGGGAGCTACCACATGGCAGCATTTGGGTATTATTTTTTTATTCCTTTATTGCCATCCATATATAATTTTTCCTATAATCCTTTCATATAGCTCTGAATAGGTTATCCCTGTCAAATATATGTCTCTAGCACTATCTGTGTGCTCTTTGACTGAAGAAAAGTTTCATACAAACTGATGTTAAGTGTCTTATGTTGCTGATGGAACCTTAGTCCATATGGAATCATAAAATCATTTCATACGGAAAAGACTTTTAAGATCATTGAGTCCAACTGTTAACCTAATACTGCCAAGCCCACCAGTCCCTAAGCACCAAGTCTACACATCTTTTAAATACCTCCAGGGATGGTGACTCAACCACTTCCCTGGACAGCCTGCTCCAATGATTGACAATCCTTTCAGTGAAGAAATTTTTCTTAATATCTTGAGGCCATTTCCTCTTGTCCTATCGCTTGTTACATGGGAGAAGAGACCAACACCACCTGGCTACAGCCTCCTTTCAGGTAGTTGTAGAGAGCGATAAGGTCTCTCCTCAGCCTACTTTTCTCCAGGTCAAACAATCCCAGTTCCCTCAGCGCTCCTCATAAGACCTGTGATCTAGACTCTTCACCAGCTTTGTTGCCATTCTTTGGACACGTTGCAGCACTTCAATGTCTGTCTTGAAGTGAGGGGCCCAAAACTGAACACAGTACTTGAGGGGCAGCCTCACCAGTGCTGAGTACAGGGGGAGAATCACTTCCCTAGTCCTGCTGGCCACACTATTCCTGATACAAGCCAGGATGCTGTTGGCCTTCTTGGCCACCTGGGCACGCTGCTGGCTCATATTCAAACAGCTGTCGACCAATACCCCCACATCTTTGTCCTCCAGGCAGCTTTCCAGTCACTCTTCCCCAAGTATTTAGCGTTGCATGGGGTTGTTGTGACCCAAGTGCAAGACCCAGCACTGAGCCTTGTTGAATCTCATACAGTTGGCCTGGGCCCGTCAATCCAGCCTGTCCAGATCTCTCTGCAAAGCCTTCCTACCCTCTAGCAGGATCAACACTCCCATCCTACTTGCTGTCATCTGTAACTTGCTGAGGGTGCACTCCATCCTCTCATTCAGATCATTGATAAGGGTATTAAATAGAACTGGCCCCAATACTGCACCCTGGGGAACACCACTTGTGACTGGCCACCAACAGTATTTAACTCCGTTCACCACAACTCTTTGGGTCTGGCCATCCAGATAGTTTTTTACCCAGAAAAGCATACACCCACCCAAGCCATGAGCAACCAGTTTCTCCAGGAGAATTAGATGAGAGATGAAATTTTCATTTTGAAAATCCACTGAAGTTTGAAGTTCCCCAAGTATTTGAATTTAGGAATTCAGAAGCAAGTTGCATACATGGAGAATATGTAGAGTACTGTATAAAGTTTTTATATTGTTTCATATGATAGAAACATTATTTGTTCTTTTAAATGTAATGTCATCAGTGTCTGGGTTCACCACCAATTATTTACATTAACAAATTGAGATAAAAATGAGATTTTTATATTACTTATCCTGTGATATAAGATTTAAAAACTTACTTCAGATGTTGATATTGTGTGTCATTTCAGTCATGTCTATAACACTTTCTTGTGTTGTTCTTGTTAACAAACTCTTCTTCCTGCTACGCACATCCTGGTAAGTCTCATTACATTATCTGCCTTTTAAATCTTCCATTTTTTCCATATACATTTGCCTTTGCAGTCACTCAGAACACACGATATGCAACATACACCTTCCCATATATTTCTTACTTAATTTCTTAGGAATCATTGTCTTCTGCTTTGTAAACTCCTGCTTTAGGATACAGTGAAAAATGCAAGTCTTATTCGTTATTAGTCCTTGGTAGGAATAATAAGAAAAATAGGTTTTTTTGTTATTCCTATCTGATAGAAAGGTTATGAAGAAGGGCATAAAAAACTGAATTAGAGGAGGGCTGAGGCAGTCATTGGTCCAAACCCCAACAGGGTCACCTACAGCCACTTACCCATGTCCATGAATATTTCCAAGGATGGAGAGTCCTCAACTTCACAGGGCAACCTGTGCCAGTGCTTGGTCACCCTCGTAGTAAGGCAATTTTTCTTGATATTCAGACAGAACCTCCTGTGTTGCAGTTTCTGCCCATTGCATCCGGTCCTGTCATTGGGTACCACTTCAAAGAGCCTGGCTCCATCTTCTTTACTTTCTCCTGTCAGATAATTATAGACATTCATAAAATCCATCCCCAGAATTCTCTTCCATAAGCTACAGCCCCAGGTGTTTAAGTCTTTCCTCATAAGAAAAATGCTCCAGAACTGGACTCAGTTATCTAGATGTGGCCTCACCAGTGCTGAGCAAAGAGGAAGGATCACCTCAGGATACTGTTGGCCTTTTTTGCTGTCAGGGTGTACTGTTGGCTCATGTTCAACTTGGTGTCCACCAGGACCACCAAGTCTGTTTCTGCCTATCTGCTTTCCAGCCAGTCAACCTGTAGTGTATGCTGGTGTATGGGGTTATTCTTTCCCAGATGCAAGACTTGGCTCTTCCCCTTGCTGAACTTCATGAGGTTCCTGTCAGCTCATTTCTCCAGCTTCAGGGTTCCCCTGGATAGCAGCAGAACCCTCTGGAATGTCAGCCACTCCTCCCAGTTGTGTGTCATTTGTGAACTTGCTGGGTATATGCCCAGGGAGGTGGTGGAGTCACCATCCCTGAGGGTGTTTAAGGAAAGGTTAGATGTGGTACTTAGGGACGTGGTTTAGTGGGTAATAGGTGGTGGTGGGATGGTTGGACTAGATGATCCTTGAGGTCACTTCCAACCTTAATGATTCTATTCTATTCTATTCTATTCTATTCTATTCTATTCTATTCTATTCTATTCTATTCTCTCACCATTTAGATTATGAATGAAAGAGTTGAACAGATTTGTACCCAATATATACACCCCTGGTGTATACCTCTAGTTTCTGGTGACTCAGAAATGTGTAGTTCTTGCTGCCTGTTGTATGATTGTAACGTTATTCCAGTTTGTTCCAAGATGTCTCAAGCAGTGTCTGTACTGCCACGTTTGTAGTAACAGGAGCTGGCTGAATTATGTGATACTACCCTTGCACTAACTCTTGCACTTCAATAAGAAGCTGCCTTTTAACATAAGTGGCTTTCTTGTTGGTCATAACATATTAAAGGCAGTTCCAACACACAAATTTCATGCATCATGGAAATGTTTCACTAAATGATGCGTTGTCTGAAGATTACATAACATGCCAATCATACAGAAAACAGATTTGGTTACTTATTTATACATTTTCTAAATGACTCCTCTATTCACTTTTTCTAACTCATGAGTCATTAAAGTATTAAAGAGTTAGTTTTAAGATGGTAGATTGATTTACTGCCTGTAGGAGCAAATTGTTTAGTATAAGTCAACTCCTCTTTTGCCTTGTCTCTGGAAAGTTATGACCATGAAAAAAGTGGTAGCTTTTAAGTTTTTTAGACAGCAGTTCCTGAAAACTGCTAAATGCTCATTATGCACGTTGTCCTGGTTTCAGTCGAGTTAGTTAATTTTATTCCTAGCAGTTGGTATAGTTAGTGCTGTGTTTTGGATTTAGTATGAAAATTACGTCAGTAACACACTGATGTTTTACTTGTCGCCAAGCAGTCAAGGACTTTCCAGCTTCATATACTGGCCTGCCAACAAGAAGGCTGGGGTGGGGTGGAATGAAGAAGCTGAGTGGGAACACAGCCAGGATAGCTGTCCCAAACGGGCCAAAGGGATATTTTGTACCATGACATCATGCTAGGTATATAACTGGGGGGTGGGCCAGGAGGCAGTTGGGCTGAAGAACTGAGTATTGGTTCCAGGTGCTGAGCATCAATAATAATAATAATAATNTATTATTATTATTATATTTTCATCTTCATTTTCTGTCCTATTAAACTGCCTTTTTCTCAATCCACAAGTTTTAACTTTTTTTTCCTTTTTGATTCTCTCCACCCACCCACCCCACTGAGGGGGGTGCAGAAGTGAGTGAATGGTGGTGTGGTTGTTTTAGCTGCCTTTTGGGTTAAACCACGACAATGTTTTTCAGCTGATATTTTGGCAGTCCTTGGAAAGAAATTCCTAGAGAAGATAATCACCTGCATTTAGTACACTCCATTTGAACTCCAGTTCTTTAATATTCAAACTTGGTGTTAAGATGTCTACTTCTGTGGATGGCTAAATGATAAAATGCGCACACCTGTAGCTAGAACATATATACTTACTGCATAACTGTAGAAAAATAAAAATTATTTAGCAAAAAGTCATGTTCTTACTGAAGTGAAAACATGTCCGTTTTGATTATGTATTGTTATCAGCCCATATGTCGCTAATCTAAGATATACTTTCAAAATTGAATGTTTATTTGACTTTTGATATGAGAATAATAACATTCCAAAGTTGAGAACGAATTTATTTAATCACAGTGACTGTTCAAAAACTGAGAAATTTAATTTTTAAGTTATATGTTAGAAAAGGGTACAACCTGTAGAAATTCGTAATCTTTTAGATTTTGTTCTCATCTACCTCTAGTAAACAAGTCTTTTTTATACTTTTGGAACTCTTGGTGCATG
Organism: Psophia crepitans; assembly: GCA_013399095.1. Classification (NCBI taxonomy): domain Eukaryota; kingdom Metazoa; phylum Chordata; class Aves; order Gruiformes; family Psophiidae; genus Psophia; species Psophia crepitans. The sequence continues at coordinate 12,297 of VWZZ01007432.1, read as the reverse complement.
ATAACATTGCCTTGTGATTAGGTTCATTGCCTCAGGGAAAATGTTTGAGTATTGTGTTCAGTAGCGGTAATCAAATGTTTTCTCTCTCTCCTTTTTTTTCTTTTTATTGTGATAATGTTGCTTAGTGTATGGACCTAGAGAAAATAATTTCAGTTTTTGTGTATTGTAACATTTGCTTCCTTTTAATTCCAACTCCCTTGAAATCTGCTGAATTTAAAGTGACAAAAATGAGGATTTTTTTCCAAAAAACAGTAGTATATCTATCAGATTGCAGAAGACTACCATTTATACAAGTGATAAGGCACTGAATGCTAAGCTAAGAAAATAACTTTTTCTCTAGAGCTTTTTAAGAAAGAAAATCTATACCCCTCTACATCCCCATCCCAAATTAATCTGTAACCATGTGTTGGGTTGACCTTGGCTAGATGCCAGGTGCCCACCAGGCTGTTCTATCACTCCCTTTCTGCAACACAGGAACATTACAGGACAGGGAGGAGAGAAAAAAAAGAGGGAAAAAAAACCCTGAGGGCCAAGTTGAAAGCAGTTTAATAAAGCAAAAGGCTGCACATGGAAGCAAAGGGGAAAAAAAACCCAAAAAATTTTTCTCTACTTCCCATCAGCAGGCAATGTTCAGCCACTTCCGGGGAAGCTGGGCTTCAGTACATGTAGCAGTTGCTCTGGAAGACAAAATGTCATAAATAACAAATGCCTCCCACTTCCTTTTCCTTTCCCTCAGCTGTGATTGCTGAGCAGACGCCGTATGGTACGGAACATCCCTTTGGTCAGTTTGGGCCAGCTGTCCTGGCTGTGCCCCCTCCCAGGATCCTGCCCACCCCCAGCCTGCTGGTGAGGGGGAATGCTGGAGCGACAGTCTTGGTGCTGTGCCAGCGCTGCTCAGCAGTAGCCAAAGCCCTGGTGTGTCACCAACACCTTGCTGGCTCCCCATACACAGCACAGCGCTGTGAGGGCTGCTGCGGGGAAAGTTAACGCCATCTCAGTCGGGCCCATTACATGTTATAAAATGTTGTACCTTGTCTTAATCTCTGAGTAGAATAAATAATGTCATTCTTAATGCAGAAGGGTCTAGCACTCTTAAGCAAGATTTTGTCAAAATACGTATGTCCTTGAGTAAAATCCTGGCAGTCACTCCAATAAAGATAGGCTCTGTTTTTTTATCAACTGTATGTCAGACTGAAGTATAACCTTCCATGGGGCCACGGAATTAATTCACTAAACTACATTTTGCATTGAGAGAAACCTGAGGGATCAAATGGATTATGTGGTTGTAAGGGATTTTCTTTTTATTGTAGATTAGTACTAAGCCAGACTGCTTCAAAAATGTGGAGTACCTCCAAACTGGGGGTATTTGGAAACACACTAGAAACTTGGAGATGTGCCTGCTGCTGTTGGGCTGCTTGAACTTATATTAATGGCCCGGGCTGCTGAAAGTGTACAAACTATGTAAGACTTGCTCAGAAATAATTAGATTTTTTTGTTTGTTTGTTTTAAGTGAAAAAAAAGCGCCCATTATCCTGCTCTTACTTCTGTATTAGCTGCTTTTATTTTGTAATTTCTTCACTAAGTGATATCTGTTCATTTTGACTGTAAGAAGGTAATTTGTAGCCTTAACTACTGAAGTTTTGGTCACAAAAGGACAAAGAAAGTTCTGCTTATCTGGTTCTTACTACAGGAGAGTCTCCAAAGGATTTAAAAATAGACAAAAAAACGTGGTAATGTATATATTTCTTTCTTTCCTGCAGGAAGGAAGGGCAATTTAGCTTACATGCCTATGCCTTCAGTGCTCCAAGGAAAGGTGGGCCAAAGTGCATTCTGGCATTGAACTTGTCTCATTCACTAGGTTTAATACACGTCTGTGCTTATGCTATCTTCATGTTGGGGCCAGCTTTGTCATACCCTGCATGTTCTATTTATCCATTTAAAGAATGGTAGATTAATTGGGGAAGTTTAAGTCTAACCACACATTGTTCTCCCAATTCTTTGTTGTTGTTGTTGTTAAGGACTTGACTTCTCTGTAAAGGCAGTGATGTGTTCTGATTAAATACTATTTCAAATCCTAGAGCAAGCCCTGTACTGTAAGCGCAAAAGCTATTGCTTCCTTTTTGTAAAGGGACAGTGCTCTTCAGTGTATACACTTTACAGGCATGAAAGGAGCCAACTGGACCAGTGACTGTTGGCTTTATGTATACTTCTTCAGAACAGTGGTTCTATTAAACTATTACTAGACTATGAAGAATGCTTTAAAAAAAAAATAAATTCTTTCCCCTGCAGCTTTTAAATTAATTTCCTAAATACTAGATGAAATACAAATAATTTTCCTAATCTTCAGTGTGAAGTTCTTCAGAGGTATAGTAATAGCTTACTCACTAGAGCATTCACGTAAGATATGAAAGCCCAATGTCATGTCCCTGGTTTGCTTGACCTGCATCGAAGTCTAGCTTAGTGTTTTTACATGCCTGGTGGTTAGACAAGCCTTCTGTATATTGGTTCTTCTATACTTTATTGTGCTTGGAGGCCTTGATGGGTGTTTTTGAAGCTTGTACTGGTGCATTTGTATATGTCTGGCTACATTACAGTCCCTCCTCCCTTTTTATGTTTGTTACATTTACCAGTTGGTGAGTGAATTTTTATATACTTCTCCACTGTCCTTGGAGAAAGGGATGTGTGTCAGTCTGGTTGTATCTAATTTAGATATGTGGCCTCCTAAATAGTCAACGTTAATCTTGTCAGTGCAGTGAAAGTCTTCCCTGTATATATGGTATAAACAGACAGATCTTCAGTCCCACACATTCTCATCTAGTATGTGTTATCTTCTTTTCAAAACATTGGAATGTACTAAATGTCATATAAAACAACAACAGCAAAGTGTCATTTAATTTTTTCCAAATGACAAGTATTTGCTCACTCTGTGCTTTCTCTGATCTTGTAACAGTATGGTAATAAACTGATGTACGATGGTAGTTCCGTGAAAATCTTTGTTTCAGTGAGTCACTTCAAAAGTCCTGGCAAAAGTCAGAAAGTCTTAAGACACTGATCATTATAAATCATAATTCATAAATCATTTAATTTCATTTTATCCTGTAGAATTAAAGATTTGCATGTACTGAAGATCTTTGCCCCACGTTATGTTTAATAACGTTCCTCTGTATCCTTTCTTTCTCCTACAGAATTTATAGTTTAGACAACTGCAAATCCTTAAGAGGAGAAGATTGCATTTACTGGAGATGAGTCCCTGGGAGACCAAAGAATTTAAATAGTTTGCTCATATCTACAAAGTGTAATGTAAATTTATTTTGAGTATTTCTTCCTTGACTTATTGTCATTCATTAATCACTGTGAGTACTCCCAGTGGAAAACAAAGGGCTTGGTTTTTGTAAAACATTAGAACATGGATTTTTCACATTAGTATTAAGCATGTCAGCAAAAGTTACAGACAGAATAGATGACATAAAATAATAAACAAGGAGAGGGGGTTTTGAGATATACATCCTGACATGACTTAGAAGGATGTCAGAGCAAACCAGCTTTCAGTTACCAAAGTTAATCCTGACTGTGTATTTCCAGCTGCCTGTTCACCCTATGCCAGCTATTTTAATAGAAGATCAGCTGATTAGTGGGGGTCTGGCAGTCTAAAATTCTTGATGTGTTAGTGATCATGGAAATTAATATCACAAAGTGATTTAAAAACATTTAGTATTTAGATGACATCTCTTTGTCAGGATCACTTTGCTCATCTTTGTAGTAATATATTAGCACTGATATATTCCAGTACAATAATAATAAAGACAGAAGTATATACTATGGAATTCAGTCTTTCCTCCATTGGTAATACTGATATAGACTTAATTAAAACTTATAACTGGAAAAAAGGTGAAAGAAAGGCTTGATGAAGAAGATGGAATGTTGAAATTGAAAGCCAGAGTTGAAGGAGGAATGGAATTCAGTGACAAATAAAGTGGGGACCAAAGCACACACAAGGCAAAAGTCTTTTAATAGATATTATGAAGTACAGCACACAAAGCAAGGTGATACAGTCGAATGATTTAGCCGATTTGAGACATGTATCTGGAAGAAAATGGCTCTAAGAGGTAAGAAGCTTGCCATCACAGGGCCAAGTATAAATCCATACATATAAGGAAAGAACTTGAATTAGCTACGCAGAGGAACTGAAATACTAGCTGGTACTTCTGTGATGTATTATATAAGCAAGATAGGAAAATGCAATATGAACTAAAATTTGAGAAATTTAGGAACATAGAGTTTCTGGTTTTGCTTTTCTGATTAAGGGAGAGTCTTCTGTGGTTCACTCTTTAGAGATCTGATTTAGCTGTTTTGTAGTCATGAAGTTATGAGTAGCTGCAGCAACTGAGGATGTAAAGAAAGAGACTGGGCTTTCTGAATTGCCTAATTTTAAGTATCATTCCTGAAACTCTTCAGAATGGACTCAGATGTTATTGTTCAACATACTAAAAATGAATGAAGTCAAGAATCCCAAGTTATAGGATACTACGAAAATTCTGGCTGCAGCTAGATAAAAATATTACTGTTCAAAGACAAAATGAAATACAAATAAATAGAAAGTTGATAAAGTCAGGATTTTTTCTAGAAGTCTGCATGAAAAAAGTAGAAATTACCTGGAAGAAGTAAATTAAACCACTCTATTAAACATAAGGGATAAGAATTAAAAAAAAAAAAGAGATCTTGCTGAAAGTTTCTAAGGTCAGGAACTAGTACGGTGGCTGTATATGCCCAACTTTACTTGCAAGTCAAGATACAAATGAATAAATGTAGTTCAGTGCAACTTCTGTGGATTTGTGTTAACTAGCTTGTGTGATGGATGGTGCACTCAAGTCTAAGTGCAAATTACAAATAATCGATGAATGTTGAGCTTTCACATTTTTCTCGTCTGTTCTTTTCTGTATGCAATATTGTGTCCTTATGCTAATGAGACAAGAAAAAAATGCATGGTAATAAAAAGTACATTGTTATATACCAATGCTGGGAGAGCCCAGTTGAGAATAATTAATAAATATATAAATACCTTGTTCACATAACAAACATATGTTTCCATTTGTGGATTTCTATGGAAACTGCCTGGAAAATCATTGTTGCTATACTCAGAATCAGGAACAGCTTTTTTAGAAAAAACAAATCTGTACCAGTTTTTCACACTCATTAACGTAGTCATGACCCTTTCTTTGTCAGGCTGATATTCATCTAAATATAATCAGTTTTACATGTTTCAGTCTGATATTGTTATGCTTTATAACTGTTGAAATGTCTTCGTGACACGTAGAATGTATCCAACCGCAAGACAAGTGCCATAAAGTGCCAGTCAAGGGACATAAACACTTCCCTCTTTTGTAGACCAAGCTGCAGGTTGGCACACTTTTTTTTTTCTTTTTTTTTTTGGGTGTGTATTGTTGTTGTGGGTTTTTTAGTTTTCTTATTTAGTTATAGTTGAGGTATAGTGTTGGCCCAGGGAATACAATCAGAAATCATTTAATCTTTCTAAAATCTATCCTGTAATGTAATACAGCTCAGATACACTTTCCTGAATGATAAATTAAAAACACTGTGGAGTTCTAAACAGGCTGAAAGCTCCCCCTGCTGTTGAAGAGCCATTAAGAGATGAGCCAGCCCTTTGCATTTTGTGTTTAAAAGAAGAGCCAAGATCAAATGCTGTAAACGAGCTAATGGTAAAAAATTGTTTATTTCGGTGATGACATTTTAAGCTGATGAAAGAAAGAAGCTAATATGTTTGCATTAGGGTTAAATCAATGTAAGAATCATGAGACAAGCGAAAATCCATAGTAAGAAAGAAGCTATTTCAGTTAAACCAAATGACAAAAAAAGTTAACCATAAAATTCTTTTTTTAAACTGCACCACTGTTTTACATAGGGAGGAATATTCAAGGTATTTATTTGTGTCATATATGGTTACCATTATAAATTTATTCTGGTTAAAATTAATTAGTAACCTCTGAAGATAACACTTTTGAGAATTTGGGGTACTTTATTTGTGCTGGTTTTGGCTGGGATAGAGTTCATTTTCTTCGTAGTAGCTGACCCCAACTGACCAAGGGGATATTCCATACCATATGACGTCATGCTCAGCATATAAAGCTGGGGAAAGAAGAAGGAAGGGGGGGATGTTTGGAGCGATGGTGTTTGTCTTCCCAAGTAACCATTATGCGTGAAGGAGCCCTGCTCTCCTGAATGTGGCTGAACCCCTGCCTGCCATGGGGAGTGGGGAGTGAATTCCTTGTCTTCCTTTGCTTGGGTGCATGGCTTTTGCTTTCGCTATTAAACTGTCTGTATCTCAACCCATGAGTTTTCTCACTTTCACTCTTCTGATTTTCTCCCCCTGTGGCTGTGTGGTGCTTAGTTGCCACCTGGGGTTAAACCACAGCATTATGGCAGCAATGCTATATTTTGTAAGTAAGGTGTAGTGAAATTGCTTAAATTGAAATGATGCTTTGACATAGCCTGAGTTAAGGTAACTATCTTCCTGACTTCACTATTGTGTTGAAGAAAAACATATATAAACAGGATTGATGCCTTTATAGCATTCTGCATGTGAAAAATGTGCTCCTGTTATCCATGGAAAGCAAAAATCAGTTGATTGGAGGGATACATGCAACTAAATAACATAGTTTCGGGAACTGATTTAAGAATACCAACAAATATATTATGCAAAGAGCATATTGTGCTCGGATCAGATTGCAAGTTATACCAGTGCAACAGGACATAAACCAATGTAATTATATTGATGGGAATGAATGGAAAGCATCTAAATAGCAACCTGATAGAAGCAGCAACCTGGATCTTTACTTATTTTATTTTTTTTATTTTCTGTATCGGGCTTCTGTCTTTGACAGGAGGATCACAATTCTCACTTTTCCTGTGTTTTACTCTCAGAGTGCTGGTCGTACATCAATTTCTTGACATATCATCAGGCAAAAGTAACAGGATATTCAGGCCTATTTTGTTCTCAAATTTCATAATCTACACCTCTCTCTCTCTTTGTGGTGGGTTGACCATGGCTGGTTGCCAGACACCCACCCAGCCACACTCCCCCTCATCAACAGAAGAGGGAGAGAAAATAAGATGGAAAAGCTTGTGGGTCAAAACAAAGACAGATCACTGATCAGTTACTGTCACAAGCAAAACAGACCTGACTTGGGCAAAATGAATTTAATTTATTGCCTATTGAAAATAGGATGTTGAGAAACAAAGACAAAAAAACCTCCATCCTTCTACTATTCTTCCCAGACTCACTTTCACTCCTTCATCCCCAACTACTCTACCTCTTTCCCTCCAAGTGACACAGAAGGATGGGGAATGGGGGGCTGTGGTCTGTCCACGACAGCTCCCCTCTGCCTCTCCTCCCTCCTCAGGCTGCTCCCCAGCCCCAGCCTGGGGCCTGCCCACGGGCTGCAGGGAAACACCCGTCCCACCGGGGCCTCTCCCGGGGCCTCAGGGGCATCTCTCTCTGCAGGGGCAATGCCTGGAGCACCTCCTGCCCTCCTCCCGCTCTGCCCTTGGGGCTCGCAGGGCTGTTTCTCACCCCGTTTCCCTCAGCCCTGGCTGCCGGGCAGTACTTTGCCCTCCCTTACCCAGGCTTTCCCTGAGGCGCCCGCCCGTGGCTGAGGGGCTCAGCTGGGCCCTGCGGTGGGGCCCTTGCAGCCGGCTGGAACCGGCTGTGTCCAGTGCAGGGCAGAGCACAGCGTTACATTGTGTGGACTCTCCTTTGGACAGCTGGAGTTTGCCATCCAGGTGGTGTCCCCTCCCAACCTTCTGTACACCCCCAGGCTACTGACTTTGAGCCGGTGGGGAAGAGGGAGAGAAAGCCTTGAGGTTGTGCAAGCATGCTGCTATAAGGAAAGTTAAGTCCATAACTCCATCCCAGCCAGGCCCAGTCTTATTTTGGGTGAGATGTCTCACACTCCAGTTGTTTGGTTCCTTAACTTCCCTTGTTGATTCTGGATTATGAAACCTTACCTACTGTGACACTTTATCAGATTTCACAGGAAAAGTGTGAAATGCTTAAGAGTTTCTGGTATCAGTCTCTACTTAAAGGCCTTTCCTGTATTTAGAAATACGTATAGATTTTCTTTCTTAAAGTCCTGATCTGACATTTCATTCCCAGGCTCCATCTACATTTTGATAGAAATCTTGTTTCATTCCATCGGGATTGTTTTAAATACCTCTTTGATTTTCAGTTCCCTCTTCTATAACCGTCAGGATCCTGTTACAAGGTAAAGGGATTGTCAAGTGCTTACCTCCCCTTGTTTAGGTTCCGAGTGTCCAACACGTTAGAGGTGCTGCCCAGTACCCTTCATAGCATTGAGTAATGGATCGGTAACACCTCACTAATGGCAAAAAAAGTATCTATAAGTCCCCATTCAGCACATTGCATTTGATTTTAACATTTTATTTAGTGACACCTGTCACATTAATAGATCATTTTGATATATGTAGAGTAAAATGTCTTTTAAAAATGTTGCTTCTTGTACTAAAAATATTCTCTATTGTTTGGAGAAGGTAAAACATTTCAAAATGAGTCGTCCCAGAAATCAGCACTTGGGGAGCTTGCATACAGCAAAATTTAATTGAGCTCAATTGACTTTGCTAATAAAACCGTTTCATTTTTATGCTTGTCTAATATTCAAAACAGGATTCAGTGGCGAATAATATAGCCCAACCCTTTGTCTCTCTGAGGCACAGTCCTCTTTTGAGAATCTTTTGGTACAGTGCTTTTCTAGTTTTCCTCTATTCTGAAAGGGTCAGTTGAAATGAAAACCGATACAGAATTTCAAATTACTGTTTTTCCTCTGCTGTTTGAGATCTCTGCTTAAGTTCCTTAACTGTAGTCTGTGGCTTGTGCAGTACAGCAGGTCTATACTAAGGGTTTTTACTGCTGCTGGTATGAATAACAGTGGTGGGTAAAAGGTCTATTTTACACGAGGAATTATGAAAATGTGAATGACTTGTGTTAGCAAGTATGCATTATCCCAAACACAGTCTGTACAATCTGCCTCCTTTATTTATTGAAGAAGAAATTCTTTACCATGAGGGTGGTGAGGCACTGGAACAGGTTGCCCAGAGAAGCTGTGGAGGCCCCATCCCTGGAAGTGTTCAAGGCCAGGTTGGATGGGGCTTTGGGCAACCTGGTCTAGTGGAGGATGTCCCTGCCCATGGCAGGGGGGTTGGAACTAGATGATCCTTGTGGACCCTTCCAACCCAAACCGTTCTATGATTCTATGATTTATTAACATTACCTTTATCATCACTGCATCTGACCACTTCATACTTATCACATGATTTTATTTTAACAAATCTTAAAAGGAGGGAAGCTACTGCCATGACATTATTATAGGGAGGAATGGAGTCAGATTTCAGGGAAAAATTTTCAAAGGAATAATTGAAAATGTAGTCATACATACAATGAATGAAGATGAGCAGCTCATTATTGTTTCAGAAGTTCATGAGAAGACACCTTTTGGATTTGACTGTTTCTATGTGAACATTGGCTAGTGGGCTGTCCTTGCTCTCTTCTACCTATAAGCAGTTTCTATTTGCTTCAAGCAAAAATCAGCTGGAAACACTTCAAAAAAATCTAAGCTAAACCTGATGTCTTTTACATGGTGCCAGTTAGTAAGTGTTCTTAGAAGCTGACACTGTAGGGTGCTAGCTGGATTAAGAAAGAGCCATTGGTCTGTGGCTTAACAGGAAAATTGATTGAACCAAGACTAAGATCTGTCTGCCAGCTCAGGACAAGGAAAAATAAGAACATGTTAGTATAGCTAAAAATTGAATTATGCAAGTATCAAATTGTAAGTTATTTTTGTTTAAAATTATTGCTATCAGAATATAAGCTCTGTAAATTCTCATACAAAAAGTCCTAACATTTTATTTTCAGTAGAAGGTCTTACGCAAGAGCTTAGCTGAACATACAGTTCTGTTCTTGTGGTTTAGCCCGAGCTGGCAGCTCAGCACCATGCAGACACTTGCTCACACCCCTCTGGTGGGACAAGGAAGAAAGTGGGGACAACAAGGTAGAACTCGTGAGTTGGGATAAGAGCAGCTTACTGAGACAGTAAATGGAGAGGGAAATAACAACGGTACTTAGAATATACAAAGCGGTGATACCCAATGCAGTTTCCTCACTGCCTGGGACTCATGCCCAGCCCTTCTCCCAGCAGCGACTCCTCCTCCCCTGCCATCCCCCTTATATACTAAGCATGATGTCATATGGTATGTAATACCCTGTGGCTAGTTTGGGTCTACATTGTTAGAGATGCAGTTTGATCTTAAGGATGAGAAAATTATGCAGTGTTTGAGAATCTATCTGCCACTGAATTACGTTGGATGATTGTTTTGCTAAGAGTATGGACAATGTCACTGTCACTGTCATAATTGACGTTAGAAAAGTACTTGTTTCCTTTCCTTTTCAGAGTATTAAACTGCTATGCACCATTTCAACACATAATCAGAATCAGTATGTTCCAGTTGATAACATACTATGGTAGAATTCAGGAGGCCTAGGTTTTACTGCTGACTGATGATGCTTTTCCAGAATATAATTCAATGTTGTGGTTTCTGGGGTGTTAGTAAACATTATAAATAATAAAGTGTTACTATAATTCTGTTTCCATGGATTAAAAATTAGTTGCTTGCTCAGTCATTACTTTTTTTTCCCCCATGATTTACATGTTTAAAGTGTGCCTGTGTAAGTCTGTGTACTAATTCCTGAAAGTATCCTTAAGTGATTCTAAAAACTCCACATACTGCAGTGTATTCTTGGAAATGAAAAAAATGTAACTTTTTTTAGGGCTCCTGAACTCATAACAACAGCAAACTTTTCAGTAGTTTCAGTGACCCTCACATTTCAGGATGTTTTTACTTTCTTTTTTGGATACATTGGAGGATGAAGAAAAACAAGGCGAGCACCCTCAACTAGGAGATTTATTGGCAATGTCTAGATATGGATAGAAGGGCTGTGGGCTATGACAGAAGTGATTATTAGTATAGTATCTGTGTTAATCAAAACAATACTTTATCAGAGGAAGAGATACAATTAATGACTGTATTTTCTAAATTGTTTTTTATTACTAGAGTGAGGATAATTGATATAGTACTACAAAGAATTTTTACTATCATTCACTGATACAGAACTGCAGTACTGCATGAGGCCCTAGGTGAGCTCCCCACTAACTCAGTGCGTGCAAAAATGTTTTTTCTAATAATCTTTGGCAATCAAAAGCTAGCTTTCATCTCTTCTGACCCCTCAACTCTTAATCCAGCTCACGTATATCATCTAAGGCAGTATACCCTGTTAATTAACCTTCAGATGTGTTGAAATAACATGATGGCGAATATCTGTGCGTATTGAAGCTTTTCAGTGTAGGGTATTTAGATGGGGTGGTGTCCTGGGTTTGGCTAGGATAGGGTTAATTTTCACCAGAAGCTGGGGTGGGACGCAGCTGGGGCAGGTGACCCAAATGGCCAAAAGAGGTATTCCATACCATATAATGTCATGCTCAGCATAAGGAGGGGGGATGGAAGGGGAAGCAAGTGGCCATGTGGTGCTCCATGACAGGTGGGATGACCTTGGCTGGATGCCAGATGCGCATCAAGCCTCTCTGTCACTCCCCTCCTCAACTGGTCAGGGGGGAGAAAAATACGACGAAAGGCTCATGGGTCAAGGACAGGGAAATCACTCAGAAGTTACTGTCATGGAAAAAAAATAATTTTCCCCAAGTCTAGTCTGTTTTATTTATTTAGTATTCACCTACAGTCTAGGTGAATGAGCTTAGCAGGAACTGGTTATATCGCTAATGAAGATTTAAAGAGAAAGTATTTTTTTAATCCTTTATAGTCCCAAAATACACATCATAATCAGCTTTATTTAGGGTTTGGAAGGCTGAATTTTTCAGCTGTGATCAACTGTTTCACATTCCCCTTCCTCCTCAAGGTTCTTTCATTAACACTTTTATAGTATACATTAATTAACACATTCCTGCCTTCAAGATTCTCATAACAATTAGAGCAATCTGAAGATAAATGTGGAGATAAATGCTTAGTTCAGTCTCTTTTTCGTATCTTAATAAATCATCTTTTTTGTTACATAAATACATATAATAGCATGGATAGTGACTCTGGGAATAGGTGCTTGATTTGACAAATGGCATTAACATTTGCCCTCTGCATTCTTTGTGTTATTGGGTCACTTCTGGGATTACCTATCACAGTATTCCTGAAAGCTGGGGAAGG